>RYYW01000301.1:0-27610 GCA_013621005.1 Aeschynomene evenia | reverse complement strand
CAGTGCTATCATTCAAAGCAAAATGCCACCAAAGCTAAAGGATCCAGGTAGCTATCATATTCCTTGCAATTGGTAATGTTAAAATTAAAAAAGCACTGTGTGATCTAGGGGCAAGCATCAACTTGATGCCTCTCTCTATGATGAAGAAGTTAGGGATAAAGAATGTGAAGCCACCATGATTTCCCTACAATTTGCTGATAAATCTGTCAAGTTTCCATATGGGGTTGTGGAAAATGTGCTTATTAAGGTGGACAAATTCTTTCTTCCTGCTTTTTGTTGTCCTTGAGATGGATGAAAGTGAAGATGTCCCAATCATTCTTGGAAGGCCTTTACTGGGCGCATTGATTGATGTTAAAAAAGGTGAGTTGACATTAAGGGTGCATGATGAAAAGGTAACTTTCTGCATGTCAAGGGTATGAAAACTCAAGTAAAAAAGGAGGATGTGTTGAAATAGAAGTGAACCCCATTGCAATTCAAGAATCCAAGAATTCAATGCTTAATGTGAACACCCTTGACAATCCACACCTTTGAAACAGATTGCTATTGTGAAGGAAAAGTTGTGGCTACAACAGAGGTTAAAGAAAAAAGCAATGTGGGTTGGAGTTGAAACCCTCAGCTCTGAAGAATGCAATCATTGAAGGATGACAAATGTGTGTGGAGTACTTCAGATGAATGAGGAGTTGAGGGGGATGGTTTTCCTCCCCCTTTGATGATGAAAAGATCGAACAGTGGTTTGATGAGGAGTTCTTGTTAACTAATGCTAACAATGGAGTCTATGCGCCACCATTCAAAGATGTCAAGAAGGCTAAGGTTGAATCTGAGAAAAATGTGAGCATGAAGGAGCACAACCTAAAGCACCATGCTGGAGGAGGGATTGATCAACAAGAATCATATGACCCACCTTAAGTTGGCATCCATACGTCAAGCTAGTGACGTTAAAGAAGCGCTTGTTGGAGGCAACCCAACCCAGGGAAGTTTTCTATCCTCTCTATTTATTTTCTTTAATTTTTAATTGTCATGTCTTTCGATTTCTTGTCGTTTTTAAGTGCATGGTGGTGGAATTGATGGATAAATTTGCATGAGACTGTGTTGAATTCGTCTTGGTTGATTCATAAACTGTGTGAATACATGTCTATGCACCTTGAATGGTTGTGTTGTTAATTATTATTTGTGCAACGTGAGGAGATGATTATGATTGATTTCTAGAAAATTATTATAAGGGTTTTTGGACTAATTCTAAATAACTAAGTTTGGTGTGAGTCCCTGTTCATGTGAATGCAGTGTGATGTCAATATTGTTTGTGAATTGATTGAATCATTGGAAATTGATTTAAGGAGGGGGTGAGCCTTGCAATAAAAGATGTTGCATAAAGGTTCCAAATGAAATGAAAGAAAACATCCAAGGCTCTGAGCACCAATGACTAGGGGATATCTCTATTAAAAATCATTAAAACCTAGTTATGTGCTTGTGGTGATTTTGTGTTAGGGAGAGACTTGGGCAAGTAGATCCGAGGGGTGCTTCACCACCTAGCGTCTTGGGCCAACTGGACCGGGAACGTTGGTCGAAAGCTTACTTTAAAAGGTTGCCCCGAGACAAAGCATTTAGAGTCAAAAGTTCTGTGCAAAGAGTCAAGTGTGATTGAAAAAATTGCAAGTGTCTTACCCCTACTGTTTGTGGTAAATTGATTCATTTCAAAGGTTAATATTTGAAAGGCATTGCATTACATCTATGGAACTGGGCCAAACACTAAGTTTGGTGTTCAGGAGCTGTGAAAAAAATTCTTATAATTTGATTCGGATTTTAATCTTGATTGTCAAGTCTAATGTTGCTCAATGTAATGCTGAATTGGTAGAAAAGGGTGTATAGTTGCATGAATCATACAGTTTTTAGTTAACCTGAAAAAAAGTGAGATGTTTCAAATAATTGTTCTTTGATTCCACTACTTTGTTACTTTATTTTTACTGGTTTATTTTAGTATTGTTGTGGTTGCTTGGGGACAAGCAACACCTTAAGTTTGGTGTTGTGATGCCTTGGCATTTTAGTATAATTTTAGTATAAGTTTCTAATATTTATTTTGTTCAATTTTAGAGTAATTTAATTAGTTTAGAGTTTAATTTAAATTCTTGGTACGGTTATGTGTTCTTTGGTAGTTTTGGTTCTATTTTGTAGAAGAATTGGAGTTGCATTTGGGAGCTTTGAAGGAACATGGAAAATCATCGCAAAATCTAAAGCTGCAGCAATGTAGAAGCAAGAAAGGTGTATAACCCTCTCATGGTGTTTTAACCATACTTGGAGCTATAGATGTTGGATGAGGTTGATTTTGGTGTCATTGGAAAGATAACAAAAGATCTACAACTTTGATGAAGATGCCGAAATCCAATTCTTGTGTTTGGAGCCTCGAAAGTGGCCTGCAAGTTAAGGCTAGAGTGCTGCCAGCCATCCCGGCGCCCAGCGCCCAACCAGGCGCCCAGCGCCCCGCCAGCGCCCACCAGGCGCCCAGCGCCCCGCCAGGCCCTCCACCAGGCGCCCAGCGCCCTACCTGGTGCCCAGCGCCCTCCATGCAGCCAAAATGAAGCGCCTAGCGCCCGGCATGACCCAAATACGGCGCCTAGCGCCCAGGATGGCGCCTCGCGCCTACAAACAGTATTGAATAACTTCAGGCGCTCAAACAAGGCGCCTTGCGCCCTCCACCAGCCGTGCGCCCAGGAAGCTTGCGCGTTGCGTCCAGCAGGCGCCCGCGCCCCGAGAAACCAACCCATGCAGCGCGCCGCGTCCTCCCTACGCTTGCGTCCGGATAAAAGTGGAAAACAGAGCATCTATAATTCAGGATTAAATCTGTTAGATATTACAACTGTCTTAGTTATTTTTAAACAAATCCTCTGTAATCAATTTAAATTCTAGACTATCTGATTATATATAGGACTAGAATAGGGGAAATTAGATCATCCATAATCTGATCGCTCATCTTGAATCCTTATTTTCAGCAGCAGCTTGTTTTTTTTTTATTTTAGTACTTGTTTTTACTCTGTTTTTCAATACAATGAGTTATTCGTTCTTTAACCTGCTTTCTATCAATTTCATGCTTTGTTACTTTGATTATGAGCAACTAATCCTTGTTAGGGATAGGGAATCGTATCACTATGAATAATCCGATGATTGCAACCTTTGAATGCTATTTCTTCGATTCAGGTAACTACCTTATTGTTTTGTGTTGTTCTGAAGATTGGGAAATCGCTTTTCAACTTATCTTGGATTCATATGTTTATTTGGGAAAATAAGTGTGTGAATTAGCTCAAGGGAATTGCTGGAAGGATGATAACTAGGAATAGAGTCAAGACTTTATGAACTTTGAATCAGTAAACATATTTCTTTCTGTGAAACGATTTGATCAAGGATTGACTGATTGTTCATAGAAAAAGTGTTAAATACCAAGGGATTGGAATTGACAATTTAAGATTCGTTCATGAATTAAAGTTTTAGAATTTGAAGGCTAGCAATTGTTTTAATTATTTCAGAGATACATGAACCGATCCCTAACCTCTCATTCTTGAAGTTTTCAAATTAGTTTACTGTTTGTTACTTTGATACTCTTTTGAATTTATGATTTCAAACCTTTCATTACCCTTAATTCGATTCGTCTAATTAGAAATTCACATCACGAAATCTTTGCTCAGTTCTTTAATCCCCGTGGGAACGATACCCACTCACCGTGGACTTTATTACTTGTACGATTCGGTGCACTTGCCGAAGCCCTATCATGACCTTAGGACGCCATTTTGCAGAAAGGCTTCTGAGGATTTTTCTTACCATCTCAGCGTTTGAATAAGTCTTTCCCAAGACTTTCAGCTGATTGATGATATGGAGAAATCTTATTGACATGCTGTCAATAGTTTCCTCAGGCTGCATGCTAAAGGACTCGTATTTGTGTACGAGCATTGAGATTTTTGTTTCCTTGACTTCATCATTACCTTCGTGCAGCATATGAAGTCTTTCCCAAATCTCTTGTGCAGTATCACATGACACAATTTTGTCATATTCTACTTTGGGTAAAGCACAGAGGAGAATATACTTGGCTTTGAAGTTGAGTTGTATTTTCTCCTTCATCTCTTGAGTCCATTCGTCCTTAGGGACCCGTCTTGTGTAGGTTCTGAGTGCTGGAGGTGCCACTCCTGGCTCAGCGTCTGTTGGAACTACAACATCCTCTGTAATTGTCTGCAGAGGCTGATAGTCTCCATTCTCGATCCTATCCCATAAGTCCAGACTGGTGTTCTTGATGAACAGCGTCATCCTGTCACGCCAGTAGTCGAAGCTGTCTCCAAGAAACATCAGAGGTCTGTTTATTGAAGCCCCATCTAATATGAATGCAGCTGGTGAATTCATATTTCCCTTTGTGGATCTTTTCCTTGACACTGCGAAGTGCTCAACCCCTTAAGGACCGAGCTCTGATGCCAATTGAAAGTGTATGTGTGCACGAGAAGGGGGGGTTGAATCGTGCAAGTTTTAAAAATTGTTTGTTAAAACTTTTACTTAGAAAGCTGTTTTTACTCAGAAGGTATGATTAAGAGTTTGCAGCGGAAAATGCTTTCTGAGAAGATTAAGTTTCTGAGAACTTAGTCTTTCTGAGAAAGTTTCTTTCTGAGCAGTTTTAAGATAATGACTTTAAGTTAGAGTTTCTTAAACGCTTTCTGTTTTTAATCAATGAAGTTTTCACGAGACCTCTTAATTAAAGTTGTGATAGAGTTTTTCTCAAAGATTTGGACACGTAAGGAGTTAGGGAGAAAACCTTAACACGAGGGATTTTATACTGGTTCGGTTATAACCAACCTACTCCAGTCCTCAACATTCAGTTGAGAGTTCTTAGATATTCTTCTTAATGTGCCTTCTCAGACAACACTGCCTTTACCAAGTAAAGGACTTCCACCACTTCACAACCCGAAGTGGATTTCCTTGCCTCACACGAGAGGACTTCCTTGCCTTAAACACTTAAGGACTTCCTTGCCTCACAACAGAGGACTTCCTTGCCTTAAACACTTAAGGACTTCCTTGCCTCAAACACCAGAGGACTTAAACTTGCCTTCACACAAAGAAGGACTTAGCGTTTTTCGAAGGTTTGATTTGATCGAAAATAACTACCAAGACTAAGTTACAAACCTAGTTTTACACTTAGTAGACTTCTAGAATTAACTTACAAATGTAAGAATTTACACCAATTCAGAACTAGAAGATTTTGCAAAGTTAGAGAAACAATTTCGTAAAAATTGTCTTTCTGAGAAAGTTCTAAGTTTTCGCAAAATGATTTTCAATTCAACAGAGTTTTGACACGTTTAATCAAGATTTTTAGCGCAAGAGTTTCGTCACATTGCTCTGGAATTGAACTCATATATATAGGCATCAAAGAGCCGCGAAATTAGAAGCTTTCACTTTGCTTATGTGGCTGTGTCCTTTTCAGAACGGCTCCCTGCTACAGTCAGCGCAAAATGAGGAACTTTTCAGAACTGCACAGTGCGCGTGTTCCCACTTCCTTGGCTAGTTGTAGCGAGCTTTCTGAGACTGCTTGCGCTCCCTTGAGTCCAGACACTTGGTTGCTTCTGAGTCCAGCTCTCTGAGAGTTGTACGGACTTCTGAGGCGAACCTTCTGAGGGAAGACCCTTCTGAGAACTGCTAGTCGCAGGGTCTTCTGAGACCTTTCTGAGGCGACAGTGTTCTTTCCTCAGAAACATGTTTTAACCTTCAGCGCTTCTGAGACATCCTTTCTGATATCTTTGGCGCTATGATTTTATCAATTGATTTCAAGGCTACTTGATGTTTTGTCTTGATCTTTGCTCATGGCATTGCAATAATTTAGAGCTTTCTGAGACACTTAGCGCACATATTAGCAAAACCTTAAGTAAAATTTTATACTTATGGCTTACCTTGTTATCATTAAAACTTTCATAACTCTAAGAGAATTATGCTTAATTCTCTCAGAAGGGTTCTGGAGCTTACAACCTCCCCCTTTTTGATGATAACAACTTAAGTCTTAAGATAATAATTTTGCTTAAGTTCAGAAGTGTTTCTGAGTAAGTTCATAACTTATTCAGAATTCACTTTTGCTTTCTTAGAAACTAATTTAGCTTTCTGAGAGAAGGCTTCGTTATTTTCTTAGAAGGCTGAGATAATCAACAGTTCAAGTATGCAATGTATGATTACTGTTTGAGATTATCAATTACATAGCATGTATTTCATGATAAATGTATGTATGAGATTCAGAAATAGCAAGCTAAGTAAATCAAGAGATGCCAAAAAAATGATTTTTCATTTATGGTTTTGTAAAGATACAAAATATTTGGCTCCCCCTAAGTTGTTGCTCCCCCTAAGTTCTAGCCTAGTGTTTATGATAGCCAATGTACAAAAATTTTATCATTTCATCTACTCCCCCTTTGTTACATCAAAAAGGGTGGCTAAGACATAAACGCCATCATTGACTTAGAACTACTGCTTTCTGGCAATGTAGCGTAGCAGCTGGCATATCTCCATGAGAATCTCGCTCTGAGTCGCATTCTGAGCGCATTCTGGAGGGAGTTCAGAGGCAGTGGAAGGCTGTTGAGAAGCTGAGGGTTGAGATGAAGGAGGACGAGAGACTTCAGCCTCAAGTACTTCATCGATTATATCCCTTGTTTGATATTGAGGAGGTTCTTCTTCTTGGACAGCTTTACCTTCAATAGCAGCAAGTTCAATTGAAGGCTGCCTTTGAGTGTCCTCAGAAACTAGAGCAAGATCTAGATCAGAGGGTTGCCTAGCTGATGGTTGCTCCATAGCACCAGAAGTCTGAGCATCGTCGGAGAGGTTGAAGGTTGATATCTGGCTATGCATGGCTTCAATGCACTTCAACTTCTCAGTTCGACCAAAGAAAGGTCGAAATTGCACAGAGGGTGGGGTGACTACCATCCTTTGGCTATCTAAACCTTCCTAGTGACTAAAATGGAGCCATTGACCAAAGTAAGACCAAATGGAGCTCAATACACTCAATTAGGACCAAAATAGGCTCATTACATCATCCTTTGGTTATCTAAACCTTCCTAGGGACTAAAATGGAGCCATTGACCAAAGTAAGACCAAATGGAGCTCAATACACTCAATTAGGACCAAAATAGGCTCATTACATCATCCTTTGGTTATCTAAACCTTCCTAGTGACTAAAATGGAGCCATTGACCAAAGTAAGACCAAATGGGGCTCAATACACTCAATTAGGACCAAAATAGGCTCATTACATCATCCTTTGGTTATCTACATTATCCTAGTGACCAAAATGGAGTCATTGACCAAAGTAAGACCAAATGATGTTCAATACACTCAATTAGGACCAAAAAAAGCTCATTACATCATGCTTTGGCTATCTAAACCTTCATAGAGACTAAAATGGAGCCATTGACCAAAGTAAGACCAAATGGAGCTCAATACACTCAATTAGGACCAAAATTGGCTCATTACATCATCCTTAGGTTATCTAAACCTTCCTAGTGACAAAAACGGACGAATTGATCAAAGTAAGACCTAATGAAGCTCAATACTCTCAATTAGGACCAATATAGGCTCATTACATCATCCTTTGGTTATCTACAACATCCTAGTGACCAAGATGGAGCCATTTGACCAAAGTAAGACCAAATGATGTTCAATACACTCAATTAGGTCCAAAAAAAGATCATTACATCATCCTTTGGTTATCTAAACCTTCCTAGTGACTAACATGGAAGAATTGATCAAAGTAAGACCTAATGAAGCTCAATACACATAATTAGGATCAATATAGGCTCATTACATCATCCTTTGGTTATCTACAACATCCTAGTGACTAAAATGGAGCCATTGACCAAAGTAAGATCAAATGGAGCCCAATACACTTAATTAGGACCAAAATAGGCTCATTACATCATCCTTTGGCTATCTAAACCTTCCTAGTGACTAAAATGTAGCCATTCAGCAAAGTAAGACAAAATGGAGCTCAATATACTCAATTAGGACGAAAATAGGCTCATTACATCATCCTTTGGTTATCTAAACCTTCCTAGTGACTAAAATGGAGCCATTGACCAAAGTAAGACCAAATGGAGCTCAATACACTCAATTAGGACCAAAATAGGCTCATTGCATCATCCATTTGTTATCTACAACATCCTAGTGACCAAAATAGAGCCTTTGACAAAAGTAACACCAAATGATGTTCAATACACTCAATTAGGTCCAAAATAAGCTCATTACATCATCCTTTGGTTATCTAAACCTTCCTAGTGACTAAAATGGAGCCATTAACCAAAGTAAGACCAAATGGAGCTCACTACACTCAATTAGGACCAAAATAGGCTCATTACATCATCCTTTGGTTATCTAAACCTTCCTAGTGACTAAAATGAAGCCATTGACCAAAGTAAGACCAAATGGGGCTCAATACACTCAATTAGGACCAAAATAGGCTCATTACATCATCCTTTGGTTATCTACATTATCCTAGTGACCAAAATGGAGCCATTGACCAAAGTAAGACCAAATGATGTTCAATACACTCAATTAGGACCAAAAAAAGCTCATTACATCATGCTTCGGCTATCTATACCTTCATAGTGACTAAAATGGAGCCATTGACCAAAGTAAGACCAAATGGAGCTCAATACACTCAATTAGGACCAAAATTGGCTCATTACATCATCCTTTGGTTATCTAAACCTTCCTAGTGACAAAAACGGACGAATTGATCAAAGTAAGACCTAATGAAGCTCAATACTCTCAATTAGGACCAATATAGGCTCATCACATCATCGTTTGGTTATCTACAACATCCTAGTGACCAAGATGGAGCCATTGACCAAAGTAAGACCAAATGAAGTTCAATACACTCAATTAGGTCCAAAAAAAGATCATTACATCATCCTTTGGTTATCTAAACCTTCCTAGTGACTAACATGGAAGAATTGATCAAAGTAAGACCTAATGAGGCTCAATACACATAATTAGGATCAATATAGGCTCATTACATCATCCTTTGGTTATCTACAACATCCTAGTGACTAAAATGGAGCCATTGACCAAAGTAAGATCAAATGGAGCCCAATACACTTAATTAGGACCAAAATAGGCTCATTACATCATCCTTTGGCTATCTAAACCTTCCTAGTGACTAAAATGTAGCCATTCAGCAAAGTAAGACAAAATGGAGCTCAATATACTCAATTAGGACGAAAATAGGCTCATTACATCATCCTTTGGTTATCTAAACCTTCCTAGTGACTAAAATGGAGCCATTGACCAAAGTAAGACCAAATGGAGCTCAATACACTCAATTAGGACCAAAATAGGCTCATTGCATCATCCATTTGTTATCTACAACATCCTAGTGACCAAAATAGAGCCTTTGACAAAAGTAACACCAAATGATGTTCAATACACTCAATTAGGTCCAAAATAAGCTCATTACATCATCCTTTGGTTATCTAAACCTTCCTAGTGACTAAAATGGAGCCATTGACCAAAGTAAGACCAAATGGAGCTCAATACACTCAATTAGGACCAAAATAGGCTCATTACATCATCCTTTGGTTATCTAAACCTTCCTAGTGACTAAAATGAAGCCATTGACCAAAGTAAGACCAAATGGGGCTCAATACACTCAATTAGGACCAAAATAGGCTCATTACATCATCCTTTGGTTATCTACATTATCCTAGTGACCAAAATGGAGCCATTGACCAAAGTAAGACCAAATGATGTTCAATACACTCAATTAGGACCAAAAAAAGCTCATTACATCATGCTTTGGCTATCTATACCTTCATAGTGACTAAAATGGAGCCATTGACCAAAGTAAGACCAAATGGAGCTCAATACACTCAATTAGGACCAAAATTGGCTCATTACATCATCCTTTGGTTATCTAAACCTTCCTAGTGACAAAAACGGACGAATTGATCAAAGTAAGACCTAATGAAGCTCAATACTCTCAATTAGGACCAATATAGGCTCATTACATCATCCTTTGGTTATCTACAACATCCTAGTGACCAAAATGGAGCCATTGACCAAAGTAAGACCAAATGATGTTCAATACACTCAATTAGGTCCAAAAAAAGCTCATTACATCATCCTTTGGTTATCTAAACCTTCCTAGTGACTAACATGGAAGAATTGATCAAAGTAAGACCTAATGAAGCTCAATACACATAATTAGGATCAATATAGGCTCATTACAACATCCTTTTGTTATCTACAACATCCTAGTGACTAAAATGGAGCCATTGACCAAAGTAAGATCAAATGGAGCCCAACACACTTAATTAGGTCCAAAATGAAAGTGTATGTGTGCACGAGAAGGGGGGGTTGAATCGTGCAAGTTTTAAAAAATTACTTCTTAAAGCTTTTACTTAGAAAGCTGTTTTTACTCAGAAGGTAGGATTAAGAGTTTACAGCGAAAATTTCTTTCTGAGAAGATTATGTTTCTGAGAACTTAGTCTTTCTGAGAAAGTTCCTTTCTGAGGAATTTTTAAGAAAATGACTTAAGGTTTGAGTTTCTTAAAAACTTTCTGATTTTGATCAATAAGGTTTTCACAAGACCTCTTAATTAGAATCGTGGTAGAGTTTTTCTCAAATATTTATGCAAGTGAAGAGCAAGGGAGAAAAGCTTAACACAAAGAGTTTTATACTGGTTCGGTTACAACCAACCTACTCCAGTCCTCAACCTTCAGTTGAGAGTTCTTGGATATTCTTCTTAAAGTGCCTTCCCAGACAACAGTGCCTTTATCACGTAAAGGACTTCCACCACTTCACAGCCCGAAGTGGATTTTCTTGCCTCACACTAGAGGACTTCCTTGCCTCCAACACTAGAGGACTTCCTTGCCTTAAACAATTAAGGACTTCCTTGCCTTAAACAATTAAGGACTTTGAACTTTGCCTCAAACACCAGAGGACTTAAAACTGCCTTCAAACAACGAAGGACTTAGCGTTTTTCGAAAAGTAGTTTTTGATACGAAAATCAACTACTAAGATTAAGTTACAAACTTAATTTGACCCTTAGTAGACTTCTAGATTTAACTTACACATGTAAGAATTTACACCAATTCAGAACTAGAAGATTTTGCAAAGTTAGAGGAACAATTTTGTAAAAATTGTCTTTCTGAGAAAGTTCTAAGTTTTCGCAAAATGATTTTCAATTCAACAGAGTTTTTGCACGTTTAATCAAGAGTTTTTAGCGCAAGAGTTTCGTCACATTGCTCTTGAATTGAACTCATATATATAGGCATCAAAGAGCCGCGAAATTAGAAGCTTTCACTTTGCTTATGTGGCTGTGTCCTTTTTCAGAACAGCTCCCTGGTACAGTCAGCGCGAAATGAGGAACTTTTCAGAACTGCACAGTGCGCGTGTTCCCACTTCCTTGGCTAGTTGTAGCGAGCTTTCTGAGACTGCTTGCGCTCCCTTGAGTCCAGACACTTGGTTGCTTCTGAGTCCAGCTCTCTGAGAGTTGTACGGACTTCTGAGGCGAACCTTCTGAGGGAAGACCCTTCTGAGAACTGCTAGTCGCAGGGTCTTCTGAGACCCTTCTGAGGCGACAGTGTTCTTTCCTCAGAAACATGTTTTCACCTTCTGCGCTTCTGAGACATCCTTTCTGATATCTTAGGCTCTATGATTTTATCAATTGATCTCGAGGCTACTTGATGTTTTGTCTTTGTCTTTGCTCATGGTATTGCAATAATTTAAAGCTTTCTGAGACACTTAGCGCACATATTAGCAAAACCTTAAGTAAAATTTTTATACTTATGGCTTACCTTGTTATCATTAAAACTTTCATAACTCTAAGAGAATTATGCTTAATTCTCTCATAAGGGTTCTGGAGCTTACACAAAATAGGCTCATTACATCATCATTTGGTTATCTAAACCATCCTAGTGACTAAAATGAGCATTCACAAAGTAAGACAAAATGGAGCTAAATATACTCAATTAGGACCAGAATAGGCTCATTACATCATCCTTTGGTTATCTACAACATCCTAGTGACCAAAATAGAGCCATTGACAAAAGTATGACCAAATGATGTTCAATACACTCAATTAGGACCAAAAAAAGCTCATTACATCATGCTTTGGCTATCTAAACCTTATAGTGACTAAAATGGAGCCATTGACCAAAGTAAGACCAAATGGAGCTCAATACACTCAATTAGACCATAATGGCTCATTACATCATCCTTTGGTTATCTAAACTTCCTAGTGACAAAACGGACGAATTGATCAAAGTAAGACCTAATGAAGCTCAATACTCTCAATTAGGACCAAATAGGCTCATTACATCATCGTTTGGTTATCTACACATCCTAGTGACCAAGATGGAGCCATTGACCAAAGTAAGACCAAATGATATTCAATACACTCAATTAGGACCAAAAAAAGCTCATACATCATCCTTTGGTATCTAAACCTTCCTAGTGACTAAAATGGAGGCATTGACCAAAGTAAGACCAAATAGAAGCTCAATACACTCAATTAGGCCCAAAATAGGCTCATTACATCATCCTTTGGCTATCTAAACTTCCTAGTGACTAAAATGAGCCATTGACCAATGTAAGACCAAATGGGGCTCAATACACTCAATTACGACCAAAATAGGCTCATTACATCATCCTTTGTTATCTAAACCTTCCTAGTGACTAAAATGGAGCCATTGACCAAAGTAAGACCAAATGGAGCTCAATACACTCAATTAGGACCAAAATAGGCTCATTGCATCATCCATTTGTTATCTACAACATCCTAGTGACCAAAATAGAGCCATTGACAAAAGTAACACCAAATGATGTTCAATACACTCAATTAGGTCCAAATAAGCTTATTACATCATCCTTGGTTATCTAAACCTTCCTAGTGACTAAAATGGAGCCATTGACCAAAGTAAGACCAAATGGAGCTCAATACACTCAATTAGGACCAAATTGCCTCATTACATCATCCTTTGGTTATCTAAACCTTCCTAGTGACAAAAACGGACGAATTGATCAAAGTAAGACCTAATGAAGCTCAATACTCTCAATTAGGACCAATATGCTCATACATCATCCTTGTTATCTACAACATCCTAGTGACCAGATGAGCCATTGACCAAAGTAAGACCAAATGATGTTCAATACACTCAATTAGGACCAAAAAAAGCTCATTACATCATCCTTTGGTTATCTAAACCTTCCTAGTGACTAACATGGAAGAATGATCAAAGTAAGACCTAATGAAGCTCAATACACATAATTAGGATCAATATAGGCTCATTACATCATCCTTTGGTTATCTACAACATCCTAGTGACTAAAATGGAGGCATTGACCAAAGTAAGATCAAATGGAGCCCAATACACTTAATTAGGACCAAAATAGGCTCATTACATCATCCTTTGGCTATCTAAACCTTCCTAGTGACTAAAATGTAGCCATTCACCAAAGTAAGACAAAATGGAGCTAAATATACTCAATTAGGACCAAAATAGGCTCATGACATCATCCTTTGGTTATCTACAACATCCTAGTGACCAAAATAGAGCCATTGACAAAAGTATGACCAAATGATGTTCAATACACTCAATTAGGACAGAAAAAAGCTCATTATATCATGCTTTGGCTATCTAAACCTTCATAGTGACTAAAATGGAGCCATTGACCAAAGTAAGACCAAATGGAGCTCAATACACTCAATTAGGACCAAAATTGGCTCATTACATCATCCTTTGGTTATCTAAACCTTCCTAGTGACAAAAACGGACGAATTGATCAAAGTAAGACCTAATGAAGCTCAATACTCTCAATTAGGACCAATATAGGCTCATTACATCATCCTTTGGTTATCTACAACATCCTAGTTGAAAGTGTATGTGTGCACGAGAAGGGGGGGGTTGAATCGTGCAAGTCTTAAAAATTGCTTCTTAAAACTTTTACTTAGAAAGCTGTCTTTACTCAGAAGGTAGGATTAAGAGTTTGCAGCGGAAAATGCTTTCTGAGAAGATTAAGTTTCTGAGAACTTAGTCTTTCTGAGAAAGTTCCTTTCTGAGGAATTTTAAGAAAATGACTTAAGGTTTGAGTTTCTTAAAAGCTTTCTGATTTTGATCAATAAGGTTTTCACGAGACCTCTTAATTAGAATCGTGGTAGAGTTTTTCTCAAAGATTTATGCAAGTAAAGAGTAAGGGAGAAAAGCTTAACACAAAGAATTTTATACTGGTTCGGTTAAAACCAACCTACTCCAGTCCTCAACCTTCAGTTGAGAGTTCTTAGATATTCTTCTTAAAGTGCCTTCCCAGACAACAATGCCTTTACCACGTAAAGGACTTCCACCACTTCACAACCCGAAGTAGATTTCCTTGCCTCACACTAGAGGACTTCCTTGCCTCCAACACTAGAGGACTTCTTTGCCTTAAACACTTAAGGACTTCCTTGCCTTAATCACTTAAGGACTTCCTTGCCTCAATCACTTAAGGACTTCCTTGCCTCAATCACTTAAGGACTTTGAACTTTGCCTCAAACACCAGAGGACTTAAACCTGCCTTCACACAAAGAAGGACTTAGCGTTTTTAGGAAAGTTGTTTTTGCTTCGAAAACTAACTACTAAGATTAACTTACAAACTTAATTTGACCCTTAGTAGACTTCTAGATTTAACTTACAAATGTAAGAATTTACACCAATTCAGAACTAGAAGATTTTGCAAAGTTAGAAGAACAATTTCGTAAAAATTGTCTTTTTGAGAAAGTTCTAAGTTTTCGCAAAATGATTTTCAATTCAACAGAGTTTTTGCACGTTTAATCAAGAGTTTTTAGCGCAAGAGTTTCGTCATATTGCTCTGGAATTGAACTCATATATATAGGCATCAAAGAGGCACGAAATTAGAAGCTTTCACTTTGCTTATGTGGCTGTGTCCTTTTTTCAGAACGGCTCCCTGCTACAGTCAGCGCGAAATGAGGAACTTTTCAGAACTGCACAGTGCGCGTGTTCCCACTTCCTTGGTTAGTTGTAGCGAGCTTTCTGAGACTGCTTGCACTCCCTTGAGTCCAGACACTTGGTTGCTTCTGAGTCCAACTTTCTGAGAGTTGTACGGACTTCTGAGGCGAACCTTCTGAGAGAAGACCCTTTTGAGAACTGCTAGTCGCAAGGTCTTCTGCGACCCTTCTGAGGCGACAGTGTTCTTTCCTCAGAAACATGTTTTCACCTTCTGCGCTTCTGAGACATCCTTTCTGATATCTTTTGGCGCTATGATTTATCAATTGATCTCGAGGCTACTTGATGTTTTGTCTTGGTCTTTGCTCATGGTATTGCAATAATTTAAAGCTTTCTGAGACACTTAGCGCACATATTAGCAAATCTTAAGTAAAATTTTATACTTATGCTTACCTTGTTATCATTAAAACTTTCATAACTCTAAGAGAATTATGCCTAATTCTCTCATAAGGGTTCTGGAGCTTACAATCTCCCCCTTTTTGATGATAACAACTTAAGTCTTAAGATAATAATTTGGCTTAAGTTCAGAAGTGTTTCTGAGTAAGTTCACAACTTATTCAGAATGCACTTTTGCTTTCTTAGAAACTAACTTAGCTTTCTGAGAGAGGGCTTCGTTATTTTCTTAGAAGACTGTGATAATCAACAGTTAAAGTATGCATTGTATGATCACTGTTTGAGATTATCAATTGCATAGCGTGTATTTCATGATGAATATATGTATGAAATTCAGAAATACCACGCTAGGTAAATCATGAGATGCCAAATAATAAAAGATAATCATAAAATTAAGTAAAGCATGAGATGCCAAAATAATGATTTTTCATTAATGGTAATGGTTTTGTAGAGATACAAAATATTTGGCTCCCCCTAAGTTGTTGCTCCCCCTAAGTCCTAGCCTAGTGTTTACGTATAGCCAATGTACAAAAATTTTATTATCATTTTATCTACTCCCCCTATGTTATATCAAAAAGGGTGGCTAAGACATAAACGCCATCATTGACGTAGAACTACTGTCTTCTGGCAATGTAGCGTAGCAGCTGGCATATCTCCATGAGAATCTCGCTCTGAGTCGCATTCTGAGCGCATTCTGGAGGTAGTTCAGAGGAAGTGGAAGGCTGTTGAGAAGATGAGGGTTGAGATGGAGGAGGGCGAGAGACTTCAGCCTCAAGAACCTCATCGATGATATCCCTCTGTTGATATACAGGAAGTTCTTCTTCTTGGACAACTTTGTCTTCAATAGCAGCGAGTTCAATAGAAGGCTGCCTCTGAGTGTCCTCAGAAACTAGAGCAAGGTCTAGATCAGAAGGTTGCCGAGCTGATGGTTGCTCCATAGCACCAGAAGTCTGAGCATCTTCGGAGAGGTTGAAAGTTGAGATCTGGCTATGTATGGCTTCAATGCATTTCAACTTCTCAGTTCGACCAAAGAAGGGCCGAAATTGCACAGAGGGTGCTGTGACTACCATTCTTCCTAGCTGGAAGCCAGGACTAATCATCGAGTCCGTAATTGAGAAGGTAGGACCCTGTTGATTGAAGGATGAAGGAGGAACTTCTGTTAGATCTAGAGGAGGAACCTCTGGTTCCTTCTGAGAGTCCTTCTCAGATAGAGTTCCTTCTAAGGAACTGTGGGCAACAAATGCCTCAACTGCTGCTACTCCAGCAGCCATGGTAGCGTCAGCGCCCACCTCTGAGCTGAGCCCAGTGCTGGTGGTCCCTGGCACTACTTTATGTGTTGAGACATGAGTTTCCTCATGTTCCTGAGGGATCTCAGAAGAGAGAGGACCAACCTCAGAAGTTGGTTCACGTAAGGCTTCCTCGTGCTGTAGTTGTTGTTGTGGTTGCATCTGAGCAGCTTCTGGAGTCTCAGAAGGTTGATCCAGTTCCTTCTGGACGTCAAGCATCGTCTGAGCCAATGTCTCAGCATTCACAGTAGCAACTTCAGTTGTGGTTGCCTCAGAAAGTTCTACCATAGAAACCTCAGAGGGCTTCTTCTGGGCTCTTTCTTGGAGCTTCCAGCATCTGGAGTGCGATGCTCAATGCGAAAGCTTGCCGCATCTTCTTCCTCGGAAGAAGAATCAGCAATATTTCCTCCATGCCCTGAATGTCTTCTCTGGTAGGGAGACATTCCCAGAGGGGAGGAGTGATGAGAAGCTTCTGCTTCTTCTTCAACAGCAGCAGCAGTAGCAGTAGCGGTGGTGGCGGCAGTAGCAGCAACTGCTACAATTTCTTTACCCGTCAGCTTCGGCGGCTCTGTTTCTTAGTGGTTTTTATCCCCACTCCTTTGTGAGTCTTTCCCTGATAATTCAAGGAATGCAGGAGTTTAGTTTTAAATTTGGTGGGTTTAAAACCAGCAACAGAATCAGAAACAGGAATTGAAGTAGAAGAAGATTTAAGAAAGGAAGGTGAGTTTTAGAGTAAGCTTTTACCAAACGACCACGTTTCTTTTTCCCTTTTGGTGGCACGTCTGGGACTTGGAGAGTTGGAGGTGCTTTCCTCTTTCTGGTCAGGAGTTGCTCAAAAGTTGTTTCTTCTGAGTCTTCAGCAGCCTCAACAACCTCAGGTTTCTTCTGAGGAGTCTTCTGAGCTTCCTCAGAAGCCATACTCCTAGTCACCCTTGTTGGAGAAGGATGAGTCACCTTTGCTTCTTCTTCTTCTTTCTGAAGATCAGAAACCTTTCCTTTCCTTTTTCAGCCTTAGAGGGCTGGTTGGGACCAGCAGCTCCCTTGGAAGGCTTTGCTTCCTCCTTCTTCTTAGGTGCCCCCGTCTCTGGTACCTTCTTCTTCTTGATGTTGTTGAAGGTGACCATGGTGAATTGCTGTGGTTGAAGAAATATTCATAGTCTTCAAGGGGAAAGAGAAGTGATGTAAGATCTTGGTCAAAAGACTCCCATAGGGTAGACTTGTAAGCGCTTTTTAGGATGTGCTTGGTGCATCATGTAGTTTAGCACCATCCTCCCAAAATCAATCCTCTCTTTCTTCAGCAGATAATAGAGTAGACATGCGTCCATGGTGGTGACATCCCCATGTCTCCAATCCGAGGAGAAGGGTATGCTGGATAACTGAGAAGATGATTCTGGCCTCTTGTGTAAGATGAGGCACCTTTACGCCCTTGAGTGGTAGACTGTTGCTTCCAGTCAGAAGTGTCACCACTCTTCTTCTGAGTCATCAACCTCCTTGACCCATTCTGGGTCGTCGGCGATGACTGCACCTCCATTCAAGGTCTTGAAAATTTTGTTGATGTCAGAGGAGGAGAAGCGGATTGGCTGATCAGCAATTGTGCTCTTGACCCCTTTGTTGGTGAACCTTTCTATTTGCGAATAGAATGCTCTCACCACATTTGGTAGCACACGTCCTCGGAGCTCATCATGGCTGGCCATCCAGGTTGCTTGAGGAAAGTGAGTTGAAGTTCATCCACTTGATTGTATACGTTGAGAGGTAGTACCCTTCCCATAGCAAGATTTCTTGGAAGATAAGTCTTGTGGAATAGGGACTGCATCTCCTCATTGTCGTAGAGAATATCTTCGGATACTTCATTGAGGTTGTTTCTCATTAAGCCCTTAATCTCTCCAGTGAAGGCCATTTGGAAGAAGGGTTTAAGTTTGAGAAGAAGTGAGAGGAGATAGAGAAGAACAAGAGAGAGAGATAGCAGAGAGAGAGCGAGAACAGATGAAGATTGGAAAGCGAGGAGAGGATTTTGCAGAGTTTTGGTAAGTTTTAAGCGCAAAGTGCTCAAATGAACCAATGCCATGAGTATTTATAGAAATGGCATGTAACTAGCCGTTTCTGATACTTATCCAAAAGTTACCGTTGGTAACTTGTTTCTCGGAAGGTACCTTTCTGAGAGAAGTGGTCCTTCTGAGAAACCCTCCTTCTGAGAAATGTTTCAGAAGATCTCCTTTCTGAGGGATGAGTCTTCTGAGAACAAATTTTCTCAGATAGAGTTTTCTGTGTTTTCCTACTTCTAGGTCAGAAGCTTAGTTCTATTGTTTGTCTCAGAGTCTAAACTAGGACTAAGGGGGTTTCTAGGAAAGAGTTTTTTAATTTCAAAGTTCTTAGAAACGTCTTAGATTAAGAAGTCCTTTCAGAACATTGAAACGATCCTCGGGTAAAGGCTTTGTAAATATATCTGAGATTTGATCCTCAGTATTCACAAATTTGAGTTCAATGTCGCCTTTTTGCACATGATCCCGAATAAAATGATGTTTTATATCAATGTGCTTGGATCGAGAATGCTGAATAGGATTCTTAGCTAAGTTGATAGCACTTGTATTATCACAAAGGATAGGAATTTTGGTGTACCTTAATTGATAATCAAGTAGCTGATTCTTAATCCATAGCATCTGAGAACAGCAGTTCGCAACAGACACATATTCAGCTTTAGCAGTTGATAGGGCGATCGTATTTTGCTTCTTGCAAGACCAAGTGATCAAGCATTCTCCAAAGAAGCAGCAGCAGCCACTTGTGCTTTTGCGATCGATCCTATCTCCAGCGTAGTCAGCATCACAATATCCTACAATATCAGAAGAACAACCTTTCTCGTACCAAAGACCAAGATTAGTAGTTCCACTTAAATATCGTAAAATTCGTTTAATTGCAGTTAAATGTGATTGCTTAGGCTTAGACTGGAATCTAGCACAGATCCCAACATTGAGTTGGATATCTGGTCTGGAGGCAGTTAAGTAGAGAAGTGAGCCAATCATCCCTCGATAGTTGCTTTCTGAGACTTTCTCACCATCTTCATCCAAGTCAATTACTTGAGAGGGATGCATGGGAGTGCTCATGGGTTTGGCCTTATCCATCAGAAACTTCCTCAGAAGTTCTTTGGTATACTTCTCTTGGTGGATAACTGTCCCTTTTGACTCTTGCTTGATTTGCAGTCGTAGGAAGAATTTTAATTCTCCTATCATGCTCATCTTGAATTCACCTTGCATAAGCTTGGAGAATTCTTTGCAAAGGCATTCATTGGTTGCGCCAAATATTATGTCATCAACATAAATCTGGACAATCAAGAAGCCAGAGTCTTCTGAGAGTGTAAAGAGAGTTGTGTCCACTTTCCCTCTTGAGAATCCGTTTTTAAGTAGGAAAGAGCTCAATCTATCGTACCAAGCTCTTGGAGCTTGTTTCAGACCATAGAGAGCCTTTGTAAGCTTAAATACGTGATCCGGGAATGCATCATTCACAAAACCAGGAGGTTGTTTTACATAAACTTCCTCAGAATGATATCCATTCAAGAAGGCAGACTTAACGTCCATCTGATAGAGTTTGAAACCTTTGTGTGCAGCAAAGGCTAGCAACATTCTGATAGCTTCCAATCTGGCGACTGGAGCGAAGGTTTCATCGTAGTCTATCCCTTCTTGTTGGTTGTACCCTTGTGCAACCAATCTGGCCTTGTTTCTCACGACTTGACCGTTTTCATCAAGTTTGTTTCGAAACACCCATTTAGTCCCAATGACACTCTTGCCTTTGGGTTTCTGAATTAGTTTCCAAACTTGATTTCTCTCGAATTGGTCAAGTTCATCCTGCATGGCATTTACCCAGTTAGGATCATCTAACGCCTCTTCTATGGAGTTTGGTTCAAGCTCAGAAACCATAGCAAGATTTGTATAGTTCCTTCTGGTTCTTACGCCACGTTCTGGATTGCCCAACACTTCGTTCTGAGAGACGTTCTTCAAGTCTCTTGAACCTCTAATCCCTTTAGGAGTAGGGTTCTGAGAAGGAGACACAGAAGGTTCTCTTTCTGAGTCATCAGAAGCTTGTCCTTCTGAGAATCTAAGTTCCATTGCATTTGGAGAAGTAGATTTTCTATGTTCTGGAGCTTCGATGATGTTTCTAGATTTTTCTTTAGATGGAGATGATTTTTCCATGGGTTGGAAATCAGTCTCATCATCTACAAGAATTTTTCTTTTGGCTTTCTCAGATGAGATGTTGAGTTTCTCAAACTCATCTTCTAAGTCAGCATCTTTCTGAGACATGTCCTTACTAAGTTCTTTGAACTTAATATGGATTGTCTCTTCAACACATTTGCTCCTTTTGTTATATACTCTGTAAGCTTTAGAGGCTGAGGAGTATCCTAGGAAGCATCCATCATCGGACTTAGGATCAAACTTAGAGAGTTTGTCCTTTGTGTTGAGAATAAAACAAGAAGAACCAAATACATGGAAATAATAAATGTTTGGTATTTTATTCTTCCATAGCTCGTAAGGTGTCTTTTTCAGAATTGGTCTCAGAAAGACTCGATTCTGAATGTAGCATGAAGTGTTAACTGCTTCAGCCCAGAAACCTTTTGAAAGTCCACTTTCTAAGAGCATTGTTCTTGCCATCTCTTGAAGGCTTCGATTCTTTCTCTCAGCCACTCCATTTTGTTGAGGAGTTTTGGGAGATGAGAATTCGTGAGCAATGCCCAGATTTTCACAAAACTTTTCGAAAGCATGGTTCTCAAATTCACCACCATGATCTGATCTTATGGCATGAATGTGCGAATCCTTTTCTGTTGAAACTCTTTTCGCAAATGCTTTGAACTTCTCAAAAGTTTCTTTCTTAGAAACTAGAAAGAAAACCCAAGTGAATCTTGAGTAATCATCCACTATGACAAGACCATAGCGTTTTCCAGACAGAGAAGCCGTTCTGGTTGGTCCAAAGAGATCCATGTGGAGTAGTTCCAGTGGTTTCTGAGTTGAAATACCACTTTTACTGGGAAAGGAAGCTTTGGTCTGTTTCCCTTTTTCACAGAAGTCGCAGGTTGCATCCTTCTGATACTTAATTCTGGGAAGGCCCTTTACAAGTCCTTTCTGAGAGAGTTCAGAAAGAAGTCTCATATGAGCATGACCAAGTTTCTTATGCCATAGCCATTTGTCTTCTTGGACAGAGACAAGGCACTCCACGTTTTGATCCTTTAAATCATCCAGATGGATAACATAAATGTTACCAACACGTTTTCCTTCCAGAACGATCTTGTCATTTGTGAGATTAATCACATGACAATACTTGGCATAAAACTCAACCTTTAAGCCTTTGTCACAAAATTGACTGATGCTTAATAGATTGTGAGTTAAACCATCAACCAAAAGTACATATGAGATTTGGTGAGAGGAATCCTTACCAACATCTCCGATTGCAGTGACTCTTCCCTTAGCGCCATCACCGAATCGCACTGTTCCGCCTTTCTTGGGCTTGAGGCTTCTGAACCAGTGCTTGCTTCCAGTCATGTGCCTTGAGCAGCCACTGTCAAGGTACCACTGCTCATCGTGGTGGTGGAGCAGCGCTTGATGATGTACCTGCAGTCACAAAGTTAATAGATTTAGGTACCCATTCTTTGTTGGGTCCTTGCTTGTTAGCTTTCTTGGACTTTTGCCTTCATTTCTTAGAAGGGTTATGGTTTTGAGAGTCAGAACCCTTTTGTTTGCCCTTTTCAGAAGCACTTGCTTTCTGAGAAGTTTTACCCTTCTGAGAGGGGTTAGTCTTCTTAGAAGGCTTTGCTTTCTGAGTTTTCTTCTTAGCCTTCTGAGGCTTAGAGATTTTTCCTTTTTTCAACATAGGGCAATTTTCAGAACCATGACCACTCTTAAAACATATAATGCACATGCGAGGTGACTTGGTTAAGGATGGATCAGGATCATGTGGTTCAAAGACTTCCTCATATCCAAGACCACTTTTGTCTTTATAGGGTTTTTGACCCCCAAGCAAAAAGACTTAGCATCTTTTCACCATTTACCAATCTTAACTAAGTCAGAGGTTAGAAGTTCATTTGTCTTTTGCAGTTTCGATCATGGCCTTTGTTAGCCTTCTCTACTGTGATTGAAGACAGACTTTCTAATGCTTGATACAGATCATGACTTTCAAGGTATCTACCCTTGAAGTCGTCTCTTTCAAGCCTTAGGTTCTGAACCTCTTGAGTTAGTCTTACATTTTCAGCTTCTAAATTTTTAAAAGATTTTTTGAGATTGCTGAAACTGTTAGCTAGCTCGTTTGAGTCTTTCAGAAGATCATAATAAAGTTCTGAGAGCTCATCGTATGAATATGAAAGAGGAGGAGAATTTGGTACCTCTTCTGATTCAGATTTTGTTTCCAGAATATAGTCAGTTCCTGCCATGAAGCAAACATTAGCTTCTTCTTCCTCACTTGCTCCTTCAGAAGCTTCTTCTTCTGAATCACTCCAGGTTGCAGCCATTGCCTTCTTTTTCCTTCTGGGGATGAATTTCTTCTTCCCTTTGTTTTGTGGACACTCCGTCTTGAAGTGGCCTTTTTCTCCACATGCAAAGCATGTGGCATCTAAAGGCTTTGACTTTCCTTTCTTAGGAGTGAATTCCTTGCTTTTGTTTGGTCTCTTTCTCCAGGCTTTCTTCATTTTCTTTACTAGGAGAGAGATGTCGTCGTCTTCAGATTCTGAGCCTTCATCATTGTCAGACTCAGAAGCTTCTTCAGCTTTGAAAGCTTTGGAAGATTTTCTGACTTGACTGTTCAGAGCCAGTCCCTTCTGAGGTCTGGAGGAAGCGGATGGTCCTCCGAGCAACCCTTCCAGTTCGATCTCATGCGTTATGAGCGAACCAAATAGTACATCCAAACCCAGCTGGTTTAGATCCTTGGCTTCCTGGATTGCTGTTTTGAATAAGTCTTTCCCAAGACTTTCAGTTGGTTGATGATATGGAGAAATCTTATTGACATGCTCTCAATAGTTTCCTCAGGCTGCATGCTAAAGGACTCGTATTTGTGTACGAGCATTGAGATTTTCGTTTCCTTGACTTCGTCATTATCTTCGTGGAGCATATGAAGTCTTTCCCAAATTTCTTGTGCAGTATCACATGACACAATTTTGTCATATTCTACCTTGGGTAAAGCACAGAGGAGAATATACTTGGCTTTGAAGTTGAGTTGTATCTTCTCCTTCATTTCTTGAGTCCATTCATCCTTAGGGACTCGTCTTGTATAGGTTCTGAGTGCTGGAGGTGCCACTCCTGGCTCAGCATCTGTTGCAACCACAGCGTCCTCTGTATTTGTCTGCAGAGGCTGATAGTCTCCATTCTCGATCCTATCCCATAAGTCCAGACTGGTGTGCTTGATGAATAGCGTCATCCTATCATGCCAGTAGTCGAAGCTGTCTCCGAGAAACATCGGAGGTCTGTTTATTGAGGCCCCATCTGATATGAATGCAGCTGGTGAATTCATATTTCCCTTCGTGGATCTTTTTCCTTGACACTGCGAAGTGCTCAACCCCTTAAGGACCGAGCTCTGATGCCAATTGAAAGTGTATGTGTGCACGAGAAGCGGGGGGGTTGAATCGTGCAAGTTTTAAAAATTGCTTCTTAAAACTTTTACTTAGAAAGTTGTTTTTACTCAGAAGGTAGGATTAAGAGTTTGCTGCGGAAAATGCTTTCTGAGAAGATTAAGTTTCTGAGAACTTAGTCTTTCTGAGAAAGTTCCTTTCTGAGGAATTTTAAGAAAATGACTAAAGGTTTGAGTTTCTTAAAAGCTTTCTGATTTTAATCAATAAGGTTTTCACGAGACCTCTTAATTAGAATCGTGGTAGAGTTTTTCTCAAAGATTTATGCAAGTAAAGAGCAAGGGAGAAAAGCTTAACACAAAGAATTTTATACTGGTTCGGTTAAAACCAACCTACTCCAGTCCTCAACCTTCAGTTGAGAGTTCTTAGATATTCTTCTTAAAGTGCCTTCCCAGACAACAATGCCTTTACCACGTAAAGGACTTCCACCACTTCACAACCCGAAGTAGATTTCCTTGCCTCACACTAGAGGACTTCCTTGCCTCAACACTAGAGGACTTCTTTGCCTTAAACACTTAAGGACTTCCTTGCCTTAATCACTTAAGGACTTCCTTGCCTCAATCACTTAAGACTTCCTGCCTCAATCACTTAAGGACTTGAACTTTGCCTCAAACACCAGAGACTTAAACCTGCCTTCACACAAAGAAGGACTTAGCGTTTTAGGAAAGTTGTTTTTGCTTCGAAAACTAACTACTAAGATTAACTTACAAACTTAATTTGACCCTTAGTAGACTTCTAGATTTAACTTACAAATGTAAGAATTTACACCAATTCAGAACTAGAAGATTTTGCAAAGTTAGAAGAACAATTTCGTAAAAATTGTCTTTCTGAGAAAGTTCTAAGTTTTCGCAAAATGATTTTCAATTCAACAGAGTTTTTGCACGTTTAATCAAGAGTTTTTAGCGCAAGAGTTTCGTCATATTGCTCTGGAATTGAACTCATATATATAGGCATCAAAGAGCCACAAAATTAGAAGCTTTCACTTTGCTTATGTGGCTGTGTCCTTTTTTCAGAACGGCTTCCTGCTACAGTCAGCGCGAAATGAGGAACTTTTCAGAACTGCACAGTGCGCGTGTTCCCACTTCCTTGGTTAGTTGTAGCGAGCTTTTGAGACTGCTTGCACTCCCTTGAGTCCAGACACTTGGTTGCTTCTGATTCCAACTTTCTGAGTGTTGTACGGACTTCTGAGGCGAACCTTCTGAGAGAAGACCCTTTTGAGAACTGCTAGTCGCAAGGTCTTCTGCGACCCTTCTGAGGCGACAGTGTTCTTTCCTCAGAAACATGTTTTCACCTTCTGCGCTTCTGAGACATCCTTTCTGATATCTTTTGGCGCTATGATTTTATCAATTGATCTCGAGGCTACTTGATGTTTTGTCTTGGTCTTTGCTCATGGTATTGCAATAATTTAAAGCTTTCTGAGACACTTAGCGCACATATTAGCAAAATCTTAAGTAAAATTTGTATACTTATGGCTTACCTTGTTATCATTAAAACTTTCATAACTCTAAGAGAATTATGCCTAATTCTCTCAGAAGGGTTCTGGAGCTTACACTAGTGATCAAGATGGAGCCATTGACCAAAGTAAGACCAAATGATGTTCAATACACTCAATTAGGACCAAAAAAAGCTCATTACATCATCCTTTGGTTATCTAAACGTTCCTAATGACTAAAATGGAGCCATTGACAAAAGTAAGACCAAATAGAGCTCAATACACTCAATTAGGCCCAAAATAGGCTCATTACATCATCCTTTGGCTATCTAAACCTTCCTAGTGACTAAAATAGAGCCATTGACCAATGTAAGACCAAATGGGGCTCAATACACTCAATTACGACCAAAATAGGCTCATTACATCATCCTTTGGATATCTAAACCTTCCTAGTGACTAAAATGGAGCCATTGACCAAAGTAAGACCAAATGGAGCTCAATCCACTCAATTAGGACCTAAATAGGCTCATTGCATCATCCATTTGTTATCTACAACATCCTACTGACCAAAATAGAGCCATTGACAAAAGTAAGACCAAATGATGTTCAATACACTCAATTAGGTCCAAAATAAGCTCATTACATCATCCTTTGGCTATCTAAACCTTCCTAGTGACTAAAATGGAGCCATTGACCAAAGTAAGACCAAATGGAGCTCAACACACTCAATTAGGACCAAAATAGGCTCATTACATCATCCTTTGGTTATCTAAACCTTCCTAGTGACTAAAATGGAGCCATTGACCAAAGTAAGACCAAATGGGGCTCAATACACTCAATTAGGACCAAAATAGGCTCATTACATCATCCTTTTGTTATCTACATTATCCTAGTGACCAAAATGGAGCCATTGACGAAAGTAAGACCAAATGATGTTCAATACACTCAATTAGGACCAAAAAAAGCTCATTACATCATGCTTTGGCTATCTAAACCTTCATAGTGACTAAAATGGAGCCATTGACTAAAGTAAGACCAAATAGAGCTCAATACACTCAATTAGGACCAAAATAGGCTCATTACATCATCCTTTGGTTATCTAAACCTTCCTAGTGACAAAAACGGACGAATTGATCAAAGTAAGACCTAATGAAGCTCAATACTCTCAATTAGGACCAATATAGGCTCATTACATCATCCTTTGGTTATCTACAACATCCTAGTGACCAAGATGGAGCCATTGACCAAAGTAAGACCAAATGATGTTCAATACACTCAATTAGGACCAAAAAAAGCTCATTACATCATCCTTTGGTTATCTAAACCTTCCTAGTGACTAACATGGAAGAATTGATCAAAGTAAGACCTAATGAAGCTCAATACACATAATTAGGATCAATATAGGCTCATTACATCATCCTTTGGTTATCTACAACATCCTAGTAACTAAAATGGAGCCATTGACCAAAGTAAGATCAAATGCAGCCCAATACACTTAATTAGGACCAAAATAGGCTCATTACATCATCCTTTGGCTATCTAAACCTTCCTAGTGACTAAAATGTAGCCATTCACCAAAGTAAGACAAAATGGAGCTAAATATACTCAATTAGGACCAAAATAGGCTCATTACATCATCCTTTGGTTATCTACAACATCCTAGTGACCAAATTAGAGCCATTGACAAAAGTATGACCAAATGATGTTCAATACACTCAATTAGGACCAAAAAAAGCTCATTACATCATGCTTTGGCTTTCTAAACCTTCATAGTGACTAGAATGTAGCCATTGACCAAAGTAAGACCAAATGGAGCTCAATACACTCAATTAGGACCAAAATTGGCTCATTACATCATCCTTTGGTTATCTAAACCTTCCTAGTGACAAAAACGGACGAATTGATCA
>RYYW01000300.1:44998-49998 GCA_013621005.1 Aeschynomene evenia | reverse complement strand
GAATCCTTGTTGTTTCTCTTCCTCCGCTTATTGATATGCTTAACTCAGCGGGTAGCCCCGCTGACCTGAGGTCGCATCAAGGGCGGTCTTTGCGCTACGGGTCCATGCTTCCGGACCGACAGGGGACGTGCTGGCCTCGAGGGTAATCACCACCAGTGTCACGGCCTGCACGCCGGCACGGAGAACGTTTTCAGCCACGCGAGACTGTGCTCCGGGAGCCATCATTCACCCTTCTCCACGCACAAGCAGTGAGGTTGGGGGCGACGATTGGTGACACCAGGCAGGCGTGCCTTAGCCTATGGCTTCGGGCGCACTTGCGTTCAAAGACTCGATGGTTCACGGGATTCTGCATTCACCAGTATCGCATTTCGCTCGTTCTTCTCGATGCAAGAGCGAGATTCCGTTGCCGGAGTCATTTTGGACTCATTTTTTGCGACGCACCCAGACGACACCGCTTCCGGGTCGAGGGGGCCGCCTTGTGTTTGTGATTCCTTGGCGCATTCGCGCCGGGGTTTGTTGTTGTGTCGGGACGAGCCACAGGGTGGCAGAGCCCCAACGGGTCGGGGAGGCGAGCTGCCTAGGCAACCCGATCACCCCGAGTTGTAACCATTCGCGGGTCTAGCTGGGTCGAGGCATCACATGATCCTTCCGCAGGTTCACCTACGGAACCTTGTTACGACTTCTCCTTCCTCTAATGTAAGGTTCAGTGGACTTCTCACAACGTCGCGGCAGCGACCGCCCGTCGCGCAATCCGAACACTTCACCGGACATTCAATCGGTAGGAGCGACGGGCGGTGTGTACAAGGGCGGGACGTAGTCAACGCGAGCTGATGACTCGCGCTTACTAGGATTCCTCGTTGAGACCAACATTGCATGATCTATCCCATCACGATGAATTTCAAGATTACCGGGCCTGTCGGCCAAGGCTTGACTCGTTGATACATCAGTGTAGCGCGCGTGCGGCCCAGACATCTAGGGCATCACGACTGTTATTGCCTCAACTTCCGTGGCCTGGAGGCCATAGTCCTCTAAGAAGCTGGCGCGGAGGGTTACCTCCACTAGCTAGTTAGCAGGCTGAGGTCTCGTTCGTTACGGAATTAACCAGACAAATCGCTCCACCACTAAGAACGGCCTGCCACCACCATAGAATCAAGAAAGAGCTCTCAGTCTGTCAATCTTACTATGTCTGGACTGGTAGTTTCCCCGTGTTGAGTCAAATTAAGCCGCAGGCTCCACTCCTGGTGGTGCCTTCCGTCATTCCTTTAAGTTTCAGCCTTGCGACCATACTCCCCCGGAACCAAGACTTTGATTTTCATAAGGTGCAGCGGAGTCTAAAGCAACTCCGTGATCCCTGGTCGGCATCGTTTATGGTTGGACTAGGCGGTATCTGATCGTCTTCGAGCCCCCATTTCGTTCTTGATTATGAAATCTTGGCAATGCTTTCGCAGTTGTTCGTCTTTCATAATCAAGATTTCACTCTGACTATGAAATACGAATGCCCCGACTGTCCTGTTAATCATTACTCCGATCCGAGGCCACAATAGGATCGATCCTATGTGTTATCCATGCTAATGTTCAGAGCGTAGGTTGCTTTGAGCCTTAATTTCTTCAAGTAACAGGCGGGGCACGACCGGCAGTTAGGCCAGGGCGCATCGCCGGCAGAGGGACGAGCGACGGTGCACTAGGGGGACGATCGACCCACCCAAAGTCCACTACGGCTTTTTAACTGCAACTTAAATATCGCTATTGGAGCTGGAATTACGCGGCTGCTGGACCAGACTTGCCTCATGGTCTCGTTAAGGGATTTGATTGTACTCTTCCAATTACCAGATCTAGGAGCCCGGTTTGTTATTTATTGTCATACCTCCCCGTGTCAGGATTGGGTATTTGCGCGCCTGTGCCTTCCTTGGATGTGGTAGCCGTTTCTCAGGCTCCTCTCCGGAATCGAACCCTATTCTCCGTCACCCGTCCCATGGTAGGCCACTATCCTACATCGAAAGTTGATAGGGCCGAAATTTGATGATGCGTCGCCGGCCAAAGGCCGTGCGATCGACGAGTTATCATGATATCAAGCACAGGTAGCTGCGTTGACCTTTTATCTATAAATGCATCCCTTCAGAGTCGGGTTTGTTGCCGTATTAGCTCTGAATTTACGGTTATCGAGTAGTAGATACCATCAAACACTATAATGATTTAATGAGCATTCGCGTTTCACAGTCTGAATTAGTTCATACTTACACATGCTGGCTTATCTTGAGAAGCTTGATACTGGCAGGATCAACCGGTAGTCCATAATGACATTGCCAGCGAGCACGCATGACCAACCAAGAGGAAGGAACAGCGAGCACGGCAGCAAGCGTCAGTCATGGCACCGAAAAGTGGGGGACCAACGGCAACATCAGCCCATCTATCACCGCAAAATTTACCGATCCGAGAACAATGGTTTCGCGTGGGCCACAAAAGCAGCATGGTGCATGGCTCGTGCAGATCACACAAATCATTTCGGGTTCCCCCGACAGCCACAAGGGACGCAGGAGGAAGGGTCGAACGGGACGTTTGATACCCAGATCGGTAGGCAACACAGGAACATGAGGAGACACCAAGAGCAACCAGCTCATGATGACGACTGAAGAGCATGCGTGCATGTCGTTATATGGGGCACAAGGAGCGACCAACACTAGCATTCAAACACCACTCATACCCAGCGTTAGTGACACTGTGCCATCGAACACGCCACCCCCACATGGGCGGGGCCAAGCAAGCAGTGGATAGTACAATGGCACCATGTCCGCACCGCTAGGTGTGATCATAGGAATCGACACGATCGCAAGGGAACAGCCAACCTTGATCCAGTCGTTGACTGCTCTGATGCTCCAATCCTACAGCCATCCTACACCATCACGTGGGTGGACAGCGCCGGTCAGGTCGCCGGACGAACATTTCGAGCACGGGACGGGACCTGCAGAGACCGGTGCTATCTATGATCCATCGCACACATGCTCTGATGCTATCCTACAACCAACCTCGACCATCCACGGACCGCGGGAACGCAGGACAACGTCAGTGGACAGCACCGGTCGGGCCGCCGGACGGACATTTCAAGCACGGATCAAAATCTAAGATAGATCCGTCAGGCAACGCACGCGCACACTTAGACCCAAAATGGGTCTAAGTGTGCGCGCGCGTGGGGGAGGGGCGCGCGCACAAGGCACCTGGCGGCGCCTGGTGTGGCAGTGGAGCACCTCCCCCCTATAGTAGGCATATGTGCAAAAAAACCTTGCAGTAGTGGACGTCCTTTTTTCCGAGGGGACATAAGTCCATATTTGGACCTAGACATGGTATTTTTGCATGATTTTTTGCGGGATGCTTTATATAAGGGTATCTTGTTACTCCTCAATTTCATAATTTTCTCCAAGAATTTATTTTTTTATTTTTTGATGCCGAAAATCCAAAAAATACAAGAAAAATAGGAAAATGGGTCTGGACATGGTATTTTTGCATGATTTTTTACATGGATGCTTACAAGAATGATATCTTATTTCCCCAATTTCATAGTTTTTGCTCAAGGAAATTATTTTTCACTTTTTTACATGGATGCTTACAAGAGTGATATCTTATTGCTCCCCAAATTTCATAGTTTTTCCTCAAGGAAATTATTTTTCACTTTTTTTACAGGATGCTTACAAGAATGATATCTTCTTGCTCCCAAATTTCAATCCATTCAAGCCGATCTTCATTTGTTGGTTTTTCTTCGCAAGGGGATCCCCGGCTTGCCCGAATACCAGATGGGTCTAGAGCCGGAATTTCGCCACGACTTTCTTCATAAAGAAAGAGCAGTGCTACATGTACACCACGGAAATCACCCACCATGTCGCCGAGTCGGCCCTGCCTGGTGCTTGCCGGGACCGGAATCCCATGTAACGATTTCAGGCATAAAGCCATGGATCAAGGAGGCCTTGTCCGTGGTTAACCCCCTGTCGCAGAGTCAGCCCGAGTCGGGCCCTGCCTGGTGGTTGCCAGGCACCGTGCCATGGACCCGTGCTTAAGTGTGCCAGGGAAACATGGAGCTTCCCACGTACAGTTACAAGGCCATGTCGCAGAGTCATCCCGAGTCGGGCCCTGCCTGGTGCTTGCCAGGCACCGTGCCATTCCTTTGCCGATCCGTGCCATGGACCCGTGCTTAAGTGTGCCAAGGGAAACAGAGCTTCCCACGTAACAGTTACAGGCCATGTCGCAGAGTCATCCCGAGTCGGGCCCTGCCTGGTGCTTGCCAGGCACCGTGCCATTCCTTGCTGATCCGTCCATGGACCCGTGCTAGTGTGCCAAGGGTGAAAAATGGAGCTCACATGACAGTTTCATGGCGTGAACCCCATACCAGGATGGACATGGCGAGAAAGGGGTCGTGGGGAGTGGGGAGGGACGAATCGGAGCGACAAGGGCTGAATCTCAGTGGATCGTGGCAGCAAGGCCACTCTGCCACTTACAATACCCGTCGCGTATTTAAGTCGTCTGCAAAGGATTCTACCCGCCGCTCGGTGGGATTGCGCTTCAAGGCGTCCCGCACGGCTCATCGCCGACGGGAGACACAACGGCACGTGCTCTGGGGGGCGAGTCCCCTACTGCTGGTCGGCAATCGAGCAACGGCGACGCATCGCTTCTAGCCCGGATTCTGACTAGAGGCGTTCAGTCATAATCCAACGCACGTAGCTTCGCGCCACTGGCTTTTCAACCAAGCGCGATGACCATTGTGCGAATCAACGGTTCCTCTCGTACTAGGTTGAATTACTATTGCGATACTATCATCAGTAGGGTAAAACTAACCTGCTCACGACGGTCTAAACCCAGCTCACGTTCCCATGTGGGTGAACAATCAACACTTGGTGAATTCTGCTTCACAATGATAGGAAGAGCGACATCGAAGGATCAAAAAGCAACGTCGCTATGAACGCTTGGCTGCCAAGCAGTTATCCCTGTGGTAACTTTTCTGACACCTCTAGCTT
>RYYW01000300.1:0-30000 GCA_013621005.1 Aeschynomene evenia | reverse complement strand
TATAAGTATATTAGTGTTGTTTAGAGTATAAATGTTGGTTTGGAAACTTTTAGAGAGTAATTGAAGGTTTAGAGCATGAAAAACAGTTTCTGTTGCTGTTGCTGTCATGTATCAGCATTTCGTCGCTAGCGGCTAGCTTCAGCTCGCTAGCGAGGAAGGCAGCAAGGATCGTCGCTAGCGGCCGTAATGAGGCGCTAGCGGCTGGATGCGGTGAAAGCGGTCGCTAGCGGCCGCAGTAAGCTCGCTAGCGACCAGCTCGATGGCAGAACAGAACTTCTGCATTTTCACAATTTATTTTCAATCCTCCATCTTTTAATAATTGCTATTAGGCCCCCTCCGTTCCAATAACCTTACCTCACCCTGAAGCAACCCCATTCTATGAGAAACTTGCAACTCTCACCCTCTAAACACTCCAAAACACTTCCCTTAGAAACTCCATAACTTCATACACTCAAACCTCACCATTCCTTCACCAAAACTCATCCAAATCAAAAACTAAACCCATACACAGAATCCTTACATCAAATCCATCAGTTCTAACCGAAAAAATCCAACCACAAATCATAGTTTCATCATCATCAGTATTAAACTAGCTAGAGAGGATTAATTGGCAAGGAACTCAAGAAAGAAAGTGGTCCTTAGCTTAGGAAAGGAAGAAACTACAAGAGGTAGGGGTTAGATTTATGTTAGATAATGTATTTCTATGTTTTTCATGCATTAAATTCGGTTTGAAATGGTGTTAAGCATTAAAATGATAGTTGAGATGAACTGATGCTGAGAACAGGGTCGCAGTACGCGCTAGCGGCCAAACTTTAGCCGCTAGCGAAGATACACGCGCTAGCGGCCATGCTACAGGCGTTAGCGGGTGATTTAGCCGCCTTGGACGCTAGCGGCCACTTGATGCGCGCTAGCGGCCAGGTCGCATGATTTTCTGCAGAATCTCAGTTTTCTGATATTTTGGCATTTTTAATGATTTTAACTTCATGGTTATATTTTTCTGTAATGCAGTATCATAAGCATATGTATATGTATCAGTACTAACTTATCAAAAGAAGTTCTTAATGATCTATTAAAGAGATTTCAAGTGAATATTTTTATGCATTCATGATTTAAGTTTTAATGTAAGTAAATCTGAAATATATGTGCAAATATATGTGTTGTATGTGTATGTTGATTGACAAGAACTATGATGAAATGTCATGTGAAATGAAAAATAAGTTTATGAGTAACTTTCTCTGCAAATGGAATTGGCAAGGGAGGTTGGCACCCTCGGTCCCCAATACCATATTGTGAGAGAAAGTGAATAAACCCCTCTTCCCCACAGATTCCCAGTAGAAACTAGAGAGGTATGAGCTCATAGCCTAGGGGACCGGTGACGCGGAGGTAGAGAGCAAAGAGGGTTGTGCCATTTATAGCAAAAGATCATGACATATGACATAAGCCCAGAACTACATATACCAGAGTATTTTATTATATGTTGATGTCAAGTTCATACCTGTTGCATTCATCTATATAAATGCTAAGACGCATATAGGTATGACACTCTGGAATTTTAGATATATTTATGAAAACGACATTAATATGATTTATGCATATATCACCTATTTTCATAACAAACCGGAGTGATCCCTCTATTGAGTCCGTGGACCTCACCCCAATTCCACCACTATTTATTTTAATTAGATTCAGGTCGGGATACAAATAGTACTACAAGGTAAGGCGGGCCGAAGCTATCGGGAGATTGAGGACTCGGACAGCTAGAAAGACTTACGTTTGAGAGTTGTGATTCTATGAGATCTTACGTTTTGTATTATTATGTTATGCATTATCTGACGCTTAGTTGAGTTTATAAGAAGATCATAAGTGACTATACAACCTTATGGTATTCTTAGAAACTTCAACACTCTACTATTGTAATATTATTTTGGATTTTACGTTTATATGTGTAATTCCTATGTGTACTTGAATCTATATGTATGTAATGGGCCACTTACACGTATTACTGTATTATGGTTATATGCAATTCACAGTTTCATAGTTTGACATATCAGATTATGTCTCATCACGTACAAGCCACAATTTAGAACTCACGCTTTTATTTTGAAAATTTTACGGCCCTATTTTCCACGTACCCTTATTTTCGAAATTTGACTCTGAAACAGAATGAAAATTTCCAGTAATTAACTCATTATGACTTAAGCATAAAGAGATAATTATTAGGGTGTTACAGCGAGCCTGGCCATAAGGCTGAAAGCGAGCAGAGGCAGGGCAGCTAGTCTGCTGTGGTGCCGGACCCTTCCTCTGAGCCTCAACCCTCTGCGGTGAAACTGGGCGGCTGGTCTCCTCTACGATCCTGCAGGTATCCACCATCTCCCTGTAGTCTCTGATCTTCATGTGTTTAACCATCCTCTTGATGTCTTGGTTCAGCCTAGCACATAATTTCATGCATTTCCAGCTCTCCTTTGGGTTCGCCTGGTAGATCTCTGAAAACCGAATGAGCTCCTCGAACTTGGCAATGTACTCAGGTATGGTCATGGTGCCCTGACGGAGATCAAGGAACTCCATTTCCTTGTCCTAACGAACAGTCTCCGGGAAGTACTTCTCATAGAACATGTCCTTAAACATGTCCCATGTGATCATTTTAAAAGTGAGGGACCAAAGTGAGAGATTAATTTGATCATAGCTTGTAAAGTGAGAGATTAATTTGATCATTTTAAAAGTGAGGGACCAAAGTGATTTACAGTTTATAAAGTGAGGGACCATTTTGCTTATTTTAGAAAGTGAGGGACCAAAATGACTCACGTGTACAAAATGAAGGATCAAAATGACATTTCACTCTAAATGAAATAAAGCAAACATAGTCTCCCCCAAACATACAATCAAGAAAGTAAATAGTAATAGGTGTCATCTCATGAGCCTAAAACTGAGACCCATGAGACTCCACAATACAAATCCATAAACTGAAATATAAAAACCGGCTAACATGTGTCCGGACTCAGAAAGAAATATATAGTGAAATCTCACATTTTAAAATATATAGCCTTCAATTTCTACCATAAGAATAGAATAATCAAATTCCTTTTTTCGAAGCCTATAGTCTTTACTTTTGTGGTGTATTTAAAAAATAGTGAAACTCACATTTTAAAGTATACAACCTTCAATATCTTCTATAATAAAAAAATTATCAATTTCCATTTTCAAAGCCCATACTATTTGGTTCTGTATTATATTTTAAAAATAGTGAAATCTCACATTTTAAAGTATATAGCCTTCAATTTCTACCATATGTAACAAATATCATCAAATTCCTTTTTCATAGTCTGTAGTCTTTGGTTTTGTGGTGTGATTAAAAAATAGTGAAATTCACATTTTAAAGTATATAGCCTTTAATTTCTACTATAATTAAAAATCGACAAATTCCATTTTTCAAAGCCTATAGTCTTTGGTTTTATAGTGTGTATAAAAAAATAGTGAAATCTCACATTTTAAATTATATAGCCTTCAATTTCTACTATAATAAAAAAATAATCAAATTCCATTTTTCGAAGCGTATTGTTTTTCGTTTTATAGTGTATTTAAAATATAGTGAAATCTCACATTTTAAAGTATATAGCCTTCAATTTCTATCATTATAAAAAAAAAATCAACAAATTCAATTTTTCAAAGCTTATAGTCTTCGTTTTTATAGAGTTAATTAAAAATAGTGAAATCTCACATTTTAAACTATATAGCCTTCAATTTCTACCATAATAAAAAAATCGACAAATTCCATTTTTCAAAGCCTATTGTCTTTGGTTTTATAGTTTATTTAAAAAATAGTGAAATATCACATTTTAAAATATATAGCCTTCAATTTCTACCATAAGAATAGAATAATCAAATTCCTTTTTTCGAAGCCTATAGTCTTTACTTTTGTGGTGTATTTAAAAAATAGTGAAACTCACATTTTAAAGTATATAGCTTTCAATTTCTACTATAATTAAAAAATCATCAAATTCCATTTTTCGAAGCGTATTGTTTTTCGTTTTATAGTGTATTTAAAATATGGTGAAATCTCACATTTTAAAGTATATAGCCTTCAATTTCTATCATAATAAAAAAATCAACAAATTCCATTTTTCCAAGCCTATAGTTTTCAGTTTTATAGAGTTAATTAAAAATAGTGAAATCTCACATTTTCAAGCATATAACCTTCAATTTCTACTATAAAAAGAATCATCATATTCTAATTTTCAAATCCAATAGAGTCTTTGGTCTTATAGTGTATTTAAAAAATAGTAAAATATCACATTTAAAAATATATCGTTTTTAATTTCTACTAGAATAAAAAAAATCATCAAATTCCAATGTTCAAAGCCTTTCAGGATTAGCCTTTAGTTTTATAGTGTTTTTAAAAAATTGATAATTCTCACAATTTAAAGTATATAGCTTTCAATTTCTACTATATTAAAAAAAATCATCAAATTCCTATTTTCAGAGCCTATAGTCTTTTGTTTTGTGGTGTATTTAAAAAATAGTGAAACTCACATTTTAAAGAATACAACCTTCAATTTCTACTATGATAAAAAAAAATTTATCAATTTCCATTTTTCAAAGCCCATACTATTTGGTTTTGTAGTGCATTTCAAAAATAATGAAATCCTACATTTTAAAGTATATAGCCTTCAATTTCTACCATATGTAACTGATAACATGGTTTTTGCCAATATTTTATGCCCTTAATTTGAGTAATTGGTGTTTGTATATCTATTATTTTACAGGTTTTGATTATGTCACATTATCTTGAAGATGATATGTGAAGATTCCAAGATAAAGGATGTTATAAGTGTCTCTAAGGTATTAGGACTATATTTGTAAATCTCAAGTTTAAGTAATTTTAGAGACCACATAAATTATGATACTTGGTTTTGAAACATATTTTGAAACATATTTAATTAAAGTCATTATATTCAAAACTTATTCTTGCTTTTTATGAAAAACACATCATATAAGTTTTGATTTACATAAAAACCATTTAACAATGTTTAGGAATGATTTTATCATGTCAAAAATGGTTTTTGCGAATGTGTAATCGATTACCATGGTTTCGTAATCGATTACAACTTAAAAGATTTCAAAATTACATCAAACGACTAGATGTAATCGATTACAACAATCTCGTAATCGATTACCGTAATCGATTACCAAGTCGTGTAATCGATTACACTGTGCAAAAAAACGTATGTTTTCATGAAAAATCATAATGGTTCATGCATGGATGCTTTCATACTCTATAAATACCATTGTAATCCGGCCATTGATGTAAGATAACATGCTTACACATTTCAAACTCTATTTTATACTTATCATTCTCAAGTTTTCATACTTATTGTGGTCATACATTTACTTATACACTTGAGATATTAGTTTGAGCAATCAACTTGTACTATCACTCTTTTAGAGAGAATTTCTTGTTGTAATCTTTATTCATACACACTTTAGATTGCAAGGGTGTTTAATGCCCTTGGTGTTTGAGTGATTTGTGAGAATCACCAAAGTTTGTATCACATCTTGGTTGCAAGGGTGAGGGATCCCATAGGCAACAAGGTGGTGAAACTTGTAAAGTTGATAAAGATAGTGGATCACCAAGAATGAGTCTTGGAACTGGATGTAGATCAAGTTGGGATCGAACCAGTATAATTCTTTGTGTTTGATTTTCTCTCCTTCAATCTCTTTTTACTTTTAAGTCATTTTCTTTGATACACATCATTCTCTACACTCATCTATTCAATTCCTTTTAGTGGATATAGTGTGTTATACCAAAAAGTTTTTATTGTCCATACAACATATTTGCACTCAATTCACCCCCCCCTCTTGAGTTATTCGAGGCTACTTGAATAACAAGTGGCATCAGAGCTAGTTTCTTGTGATAGGCTTAACCGCTTCAAGAATATGGCCTCTAATCCAATTCTATCCGAGGGAAATGCCATAAACCGTGCACCTATGTTCAATGGCCTCCTATACCCTTATTGGAAAAGTAGAATGAGGATATTCATAGAATTTATTGATCTAGATGTGTGGGACGCTGTGGAAAATGGTCCATATATTCCTAAGAAAATTGTTGATGGGAAAAGCATAATCAAAACTAGAGATGAGTGGGATGAAAATGAAAAGAAGAAAGTCCAATATGACCTCAAAGCCAAAAACATCATTACTTCAGCCTTAGGACATGATGAATTCTTTAGAATATCAAACTGTAAGTCCGCAAAAGAAATGTGGGATACCTTAGAAGTCACTCATGAGGGAACAAATGAAGTCAAAAGGTCTAGAATCAATAGCCTTACCCGTGAGTATGAGTTGTTTAGGATGAATCCTAACGAAAGCATTCAAGATATGCAAATGAGGTTCATTAACATCATCAATCATCTTGCATCTCTTCAAAAGCATTATGCAAATGAAGACTTAATCAACAAAGTCTTGAGATGTTTGAGTAGAGAATGGCAACCAAAGGTAACAGCTATTATGGAATCAAGAGACTTGGCATCCATGACGCTTCCGGCACTATTTGGCAAACTTCAAGAGCATGAACTTGAATTGTCAAGGCTAAGTCAAATTGAAGAAGGTGACAAAAAGAAGAAAAGTATTGCTCTAAAGGCATCCACAAGTGAAGGTCAAAATGATGAAGAAGAGCAAGAAGCTGAAGAAATTGATGAGAACATGAGTCTCTTTGTCAAGAGATTCAGTAAATTCCTAAAAAGGAATGGGAATCAAAGAAGAAGTCAATTTCCTCCTAAGAAGAACTTCATCAAGAAAGGAGAAGACAAACCAAACATTCCAAAGTGCTATGAATGCGGAGAACCGGGTCACATAAAGGTTGAATGTCCAAAACTCTCAAAGAGAAATGAGAAGTTTATCAAGAAAAAAAACTTCAATCATGAAAAGAAGAAAAGAGCATACATCACTTGGGAAGAAAATGACTCCGGCACATCAAGTGACTCCGATGATGAAGTTGCAAACTTGAGTCTCATGGCCATAAACAATGAAGATCAAAATGAGGTACACACAAATTCTGATCTTTCTCCTTCTTTTGATGACTTACAAGATGCGTTTAATGAATTGCATGATGAGTTCATTGATTTAACAAAAGAAGTTACAAAATCTAGGAAAACCATTAGTAAATTTGAGAAAGAAGTGCTAAAGTTAAATGAAGAAATTGATAGACTTCTTAACGAAAATAAGATCTTAGAAAATGAGGAAAGAAATACATGTTGCCTAAAATGTAAGGAATATGAAAGTAAAATTAACTCTTTCTCTCATGATGCTTGCAATAAGAAAGTGAAGATCTAAAGAATGTTTTATCTATGTTTACACAAGGTAGAAACAATTTAGAGATTCTACTAGGTAATCAAAGATGCATGTATGATAAAGCGGGTTTAGGATATAATCCTACTAAAAATCAAAAGTTCTATAACAATCTTTTATCTAAACCTACCACATATAGTTCTCCATTTACTACATGCTTTCATTGTGGTAAAATAGGACATAGTGCATCAAGATGCTATATTAGAAAGTTTGGACCCTCTAAGGGTAAGCAATCTTGGGTACCAAAGGTTTCTTTGTCTACCACTAATGTTAGCTCCAAGAACCCTACATTGTCATAAGATGTTTTGAATGATAAAAATATTTAAGTGTTCGATAAGAATTTTGCTTGTGAATACTAATGGTTTCAACAAGTGTTTCAGGAGGTTAACCTATGAGGTATTAAAAATATTAAGAAAACACTTGAAGCAAAAGAGCACCCAAGAGGCGCATAGCATAGCCTCAAGCAAGCTAGAGGCGCATAGCACAAGCTAAAGCTAGAGGCTCATAGCATTAGCTAAAGCTAGAGGCTCATAGCATAAGCTCAAAGCATCAAGGGAAGCTTCTTGCACCACAAGCAAGCTATAGGTGGAGCATAACATAAGCTCAAGACACCAAGGGAAGCTTCTTGCACCACAAGCAAGCTATAGGTGGAGCATAGCAAAAGCTCAAGACACCAAGGGAAGCTTCTTGCACCACAAGCAAGCTATAGGTGGAGCATAGCATAAGCTTAAGACACCAAGGGAAGCTTCTTGCACCACAAGCAAGCTATAGGTGGAGCATAGCATAAGCTCAAGACACCAAGGGAAGCTTCTTGCACTACAAGCAACCTCTAGGTGGAGCAAAATACAAGCTCAACACATCAAGGGAAGCTCAAGCTAGTAAGCAAAGCTACCTAGTAACCAAAGCTAATCACCTAGGCTTGGTGATAGTAAAACAAGCTAAGCACACCAAGGAATTTCAAGATTAAGCAAGCTCAAGCTCAAGCTCAAGCAAGCATAGGCGCATGGAAGCTCAAGCAAGCATAGGCGCATGGAAGCATGAGCTCAAGCATTAAAGTCAAGTTCAAAGTTTCCTTATTTGGAAGTGGACTTGGATACCTATAAATACCCAATCATTTGACAAGAACATCAAGAGAATCAAGAACAAAAAAGCCGAAACTCTGTCAAAAATCCTAACAACTATTTGTACTCGAATTCATATACATTTAGATCAAAAGGGGTAATTTGTAAGGTTTAGCTAAGAACAATTTGAATATCCTTGCATTTGCAAGTTAAGCTTTGAAGATCAAATAAGAGCAAAACTTAGTTGCATCTAAGTTCTTATTTGATTCTTAGAATCACAAGAACCTCTTCAATTCACTGTTTGTACAAGTCCTTCTAGTTGTGAAGGCAGAAGTCCTTGAAGGTTCAAGGCAGGGTAGAAAGACCTTCAGTGTTGAAGGCAAGGAAGTCATCTCTAGGCTGAGGTGCAGTTAGTCACTTCAAGTGTGAAGTGCAAGAAGTCCCCAGTGGTGTGCTGAGGCAGAAATCCTTCAAGTGTTTGGAGGTGGTGATTAGTAAACTCTCAAGTGAAGCTTGAGGACTGGAGTAGGCACATTGACGAACCAGTATAAAAACTTACTGTGTGCACTCTCTCTACCTTTATCTTTTACATAGCATTTTCGCATAACATAGAGCACACACACTTGCACCTAACTTGATTAAAGTAACATAACTTAGCCACCTAGAGCCAAAGCTCAAAGGCTACATCAATTAACTTAATCTACAAGCACAAAGTGATTATAACATGAGCAAGCCTTACACCTAAGGCTAAGCTAATTCGAAACTTAAGCTTGCATCATTCTGTAATCCGCTGCACTCTATAATTAGACAAGCTTATAGCTTGATCAGAATTGCAAGTTTCAGGTAACAAAGTTTTTGAGTAGACGTGATTCAACCCCCTTCTCACGTCACAAGCACCTTCAATTGGCATCAGAGGGAAAAGATCAAGGGACCTATGGCGACCAACAACGCATACATTGCTGATGGCGCCTCAACAAGCAGACCACCAATGTTCCTCGGTGGTGACTATGGATATTGGAGGGATAGGATGACACTATTCATCCAATTCAATAGCCTGGATTTGTGGGACATTGTAGAAAATGGAGACAATCCAGTTCCAACAGGGCCTAAACTCACATGGACAGCTGCACAGAAGGAGCAGGTCCAGATGAACAAGAAAGCTAAGTACATACTCCTATGTGCTTTAACCAAAGAAGAATACAACAAGATAGTGTCTTGTGATTCAGCAAAGGAGATATGGGACAGGCTTGAAGTATTGCATGAAGGCACCAGTCAGGTTAAGGAGACAAAGATATCTATGCTTGTACATAAGTATGAGTCCTTCAAAATGGAACAAGGCGAAAACATAGATGACCTAGCAGTCAGATTCCTCAATATAATAAATCAACTTAAAGTGCTAGGGAAAACATATCCAACCTCAGAAATGGCTATGAAAATCCTAAGAAGCCTGACTCCAAAATGGAGACAAAAAGTGACAGCTATTCAAGAGGCCAAGGACCTCAAGAAACTCGGTCTAGATGAACTCCTTGGGTCTCTAAAGACTCATGAGATAGAGTTAGCTGCAGAAGAAGAGTCAAGCTCCTCTAGACACCAAAAGACTTTAGCTCTCAAGAGCACCTCTGTTAGGAAACACAACAAAAACAAGGCTCTTAAGGTAATTGAAGAATCTGAAACAGAAGAAGAGTCAGAAGAGGACTTGGATGAAGAAGAGATGTCCATGCTTGTCAGGAAGATGACAAGAGCATGGAAGAATCGCTCCAAAAAGGGAAAAGAGGCTCTAGCCAGAAAGGAGAAGAAGGGAAAGACCAAGCTAGAAAACACCACTTGCTTTCAGTGTGGTGAAAAGGGGCACTTCAAGAATGATTGTCCCAAGAACAAGCAGACCAAGAAGAAGTTTTTCAAAAAGAAAAAGGCCTTGGCTGCAACGTGGAGTGAGTCAGAGGAAGACTCAGACTTAGAGGAAGAAACAGAGGAGGAAGCTAACCTCTGCTTCATGGCAGATGCTCATAGTGACTCTGACTCTGACTCTAGTGATGAAGATACTAAGGTAAATTTCGATATTCCCTCTCCTTCTTACCATGAGCTCTCTAATCTTTACGATGAGTTGTTGATGGATTCAAAGCAGCTCACAACTCATTTTTTGACCACTAAAAAGGCTTTAAAAAATTGTGAGTCAGAAAATGAGATGTTAAAGTCTAAAAATGAGAAGCTTGAACAAGAACTCCAAGAGATGATAAAAGATAATATCAGTCTTGGTGAGTTATGCAAACAGCTTGAAACAGACGCTTCTGTGTTTGTGGAGAAGGCTGAGACTGCCATGTACCAAGCACAGAAGACAAACGTACTTCTCATCAAAGACTTAGAAAAAATGGTGAATGGAACCAAGATGCTGGACATGATGCTAGGTGGGCAAAAGCCATACTTAGATCACACAGGCCTTGGGTACACACCAGTGTTTCATGAAGACACTTTGATACCACCAACAGATAGAGAGCCTATACCTACCTGTCTTTTTTGTTTTAAACATGGGCATAGCAGAGAGAGATGTCCAATGCTCAAAAGAGGAACCACATCCAAAGCCAAGAGTGGCACTAGGAAAGGTACCTCCAAGAGAACTTGGAACCCTCAGCAGCCTAAGCCAAAGGCTAGAAAGGCTAACACAAAAGGACCCAAGAAGGCATGGGTACCAAAAACACATTTCTCTATGACTGCAGGTACATCATTGAGCTCAACACCACCACCTCAATGAGGAGTGGTAGATTGCTAGTGGCTGATCTAGGCAAGCCACATAAAGGTCATATGTGTGCAAGGAGATGCTAGCCACATAGAAGGACTCATCAAACCATTGTAAGCTCAAGAACCCAAATTCATCAAATCTAGAAGAAATGTTTACAGAATTGGAGCCAGTATATGGACGTCCAAATGATCTCAACTAAGCTCGTGAGATAAAGAGAAGTTGTAGCTCTCGATCTTAGCTTTCCAACAAGCCAAAGATAATCTGATTCTGATATCTACAACTCAAGATATGACTGAAACAATGAGGTATGCCGCATAGAGAATACAAATCCGCGAGATTACATCAAAAAGCTAGTTGTTACTTCTAGAGTTGTGGTAAGCAACCAACTCTTGGCTTACCACCCAAGGTATGACAAGACTCTCAATCTTTTGTGATAATACTAGTGCAATAGCTATAGCTAAGAACCCATTCAACATTCTAGGTCTAAGCACATAGATATAAAACACCATTTCATAAGAGACCATGTGCAAAAATGTGATATTGAGTTAAAGTTTGTAAATACGGAAGACCAAGTGTTAGATATATTTACAAAGCCTTTTGCTGAAGATCGCTTCAACATGTTGAAGGATATGCTTAGCTTAAAACCTTTTGAAAAATTTTAAGGTTACGAGAAATTTAAAATTTTCAAGAAGTTAGTGATCAACTGCCGAATTGAATCAAATTAAAAACTAGATAACTTGTAGACAAGTGGAATACCTAGGTCGTTTTCCCAAGGAACTCAAGAAATGAAAGGTGATTATGCAAGGTTAGGTTTGGGGATTTTAGCATAGAATTTCAGAAATGAGAAAATTCAAACAGGATTTCAATCAAATAGGTAGAAGACACTAGCTCAAGGAATTCGAATTGTAAAGCATATATCATTGATTCATTATCCTCTCATGATCCTTTCAAGAGTTAAATTGAATTTCAAATCCAAATTCAAATCTGAATTTAGAGCAAGTCTTATGAAAATATTCAAACATTCATCTTAACACAATTGAATTAAATCTGAAATCTCAAAACCTAACTCAAGGTATCAAGATTGAAGCTCAACAATTCAATTCTCTAGATCAGAAATCTCTAAATCTAGATGTTCTCTCAACTTAAGTTTATTGATCAATAACTCAGAAATCTCTAGAATTATTAATCAATTGGATTCATAATTCAAGAATTAGAAAATCTTCATAATTCTTGAATCATAAATCAAGAAGAGGTGAGAAGAGAGAATTCGAAATTCTTGAATGAATCATGAAAGAAATGCAAGAATACCTCAATCACATAGCTAATCTCAATATCTTTTACAATCCTCCATCCTCAAACTAGCTATGAGCTTAGTTCTCCATGATCATGGAGAAATCAGCAAGAAGAAAATGGGAGAAGAGAGAAAAACGAAAATGAGAGAAACTAGAGAGAAAAATGTAATTCTAAAACTTGAATTGTAAAAAATGAATGTAAAGTGTTCCCTCCAAGTCTGATGTAGGACTTAAATAGACATAAAAGAAGGTGGAAATGTCTAAAAAGCCCATACACTAAACACTTACAACACATAAGGCAAGGGTACAATGGACAATGCACAAAATTATGACACTTAAGGCAACACAGCAAGACTAAGCTTCTGCCCGAAATATTGCAGCCAATATCTGAAGCCTATAATGGATGATTCTGCCCTCAAGCCCTGAAGAAAAGTTGTAGCTCTATGTCTTAGCTTTCCATAGCCACCAAGATCATCCGATTCCCGTAAGTATAGCTCCAGATATAAGCAAAATACTGACTGCTGCTCCAGATTGCTGTCACATTCGCTGCAGAAACTTTGAGTCAACTTTTGAGCTTATTAGAGAATTCAATTGCTTTCGAGCTCTGAAGATGAAATGAAGCCTTGTGCCTTAGCTTTCCATTGCAACTAAAACGGAGTGATTTCAACATCTGTAGCTCCAACTATGGCTTATGCAACACTTTGCTGTCCAGGATTGCTGTCCAGAATGCCGCAACAAGATTGACTCAACTTGAAGCTCCAATTTAGAATCCTTATGGTCTGAATCAGCTTTTGAGTTCTTCATCAACTTTGTAGACCTCTGTCTAAGCTTTCCAACAAGACAAAGAACACAAAATTCCAATTTCTAGAACTCAAGTTATAGACAAATTACAGAATAATGTCACAAAGCACGAAATGCTGAGAAAATGCACAAAGTTCCAATCAAGTACCAAATGCCTAATATGATGCAAAAGTAGCTCATTCATCTCAAAAGTGGTCAAATTAGATGCATACAAGAGGGAAATAATCAATACAATTATTGCTATATCAGTTAGCTATACCTCCCCTAATGGTAGTATTAGGTGCACTAGACTACTAGGTTGAGTACATGAGCTAGGAGAAGCAAGGAAAACAAAACTTTTAAGGTGAAGCTCATAAGAGGGAGAAAAGTAACGCATGGTGCTAGAAAGTAAAGAGGAAGGGTCTCTTTGCAATTAAAAAGTCAACTAAGTTTTAGAGGGTCAATCATTACTTATTAGTTGATCAACTTAAAATTCTAGTGGACCCCACTCAATAATTTGTGCCCCATATATATTATTTAACAAAAATAATTTTTATTTTTGTTATTTAATTTTGCAAGATTGAAAATTTAATATTAATTTAATTATTATTTGTCATGCAATAATATAAGATATGAGAGCACCTTGGGAAATCTCATTAAATGCTAAAATATCCTCATGGAGTCTTCCCATTGGTTGTGACACTCTCATGGAGCCTTCCCATTGGTTGTGACACTCTAATTGCATTTATCCTTCATTAAATGCTCAACCAATCACACACCAATCCTTATTTTCTCAAATCTCTTAAAATTCTTTTTTTTTTTCTTCTCACCCTCACATCAATTTCCGCCCCCTCTCTCTCTCTAGCTAGCCTCGACTCATATTTTCACATAGCCTATGCTCACACTTTTCACCTAGCCTCCACTCATATTTTCCACCTAGCCTCTTCTCATATTTTTTTTTTTCACCTAGCCTCTTCTCATATTCTCACCTAGCCTCCACTCATATTTTTCACCTAGCCTCTTCTCATATTTTCCACCTAGCCTCTTCTCATATTTTTTTCACTTAACCTCCACTCATATTTTCCACCTAGCCTCTTCTCATATTTTTCACCTAGCCTCCATTGATATTCTCTACCTAGCCTTCTCTCATATTTTTCACCTAGCCTATGCTTCTAATTTTCGCATAGCCTCCTCACCACCTAGCCTCCACTCATTTTTCTTTTCACCTAGCCTCTCATCACCTCACCTCATCTCTATCACCTCCAACCTTCATAAAGCTTCCACCTTTTCTCATAAAGCCTTCACCTTTACACACAAAGTCATCACCTTTATACATAAACCCTTCACCTCTACCTTTCTATAGCCCTCACCCTCAAAAAGCTCTCACCTTTACACCTAAAGCTCTAACCTTTACACCTCACCTCACCTCTCATGGCCTCCCTCTCTCTAACCTCACACCCCTCACACCTCTACCCCCAACCTCTCTACCTAAGCCTCATACCACTCATCTAAACCCTCCTCATCCCATCAATCGCGTGCATACCCTCACCCCTACCATAACACATCACCAAACTCTCACAACTCTCCTCCTAACCCTCTTAAACTTCACCACTCATCACCTATACACATAACCTTCATCTTAACCTCTCAAACTCGACCTTTAACCCCTCAACCACCATCAAACCATAGCCTTTTCTTTCCCTAGCCTTTTTTTTTTTCTTGTAAGCTTCAAACCAAATCCTTGTGTCATAACTACGGGTTCAAAGGCATAACTAGAGCAAAGACAAAGGTGTGATCTTGAAGGAAGTGCATGAAGACAAAGGTTGAAACTTTTTGGTGAACCAATGTTAAAAGTTCACAAAAGTTGAAACTTTTTGGTGAACTCATGTTAAAAGTTCACAAAGGTTGAAACTTTTGTGAATCCATGTTAAAAAGTTCACAAAGGTTGAAACTTTTTGTTCAAACCTTACCTAAGAATCAAAAGGTTGAAACTTTTTGTTCAATCAAGAAGGTTAACATGTCTAGGGGGAAATTGATCAAGGTGAGAACCTTGAAGAACCCGAAAATGTGCAAGAGAATGCAGTTGAAGAGGAGCATGTGGCTCATGAAATTGCTCCACCTCCAAGACAAGCAATTTTTGATCTTTCTCTAGAGGTCATTCGGCCATCATCACCACCTCTACAACCTCATCAAGACTTGGTTGCTTCATTTCACAACTTGGAAGTTCAAGGTTTGGGTTACTACCAGCAAAGATCAAGTTCATCTAATGCAAGCCCTAACACCAACACTCTTAGTGAAATTCGGGACCTACTCTTCCTAGCACTTCAAGGCAATAGACGCTACATTGAAGACCACCCTTGTTTGGGTTGATTTTGATGAAAACAAAGGGGGAGAATAGTAGAAGAAAAGCACAAGAAGTAGTAGCTTTTAAGTAGCCTTTAGTATGATCTTAGTAGTATAGGTGCATACACCTAGGGGGAGCAAATAGCTTACTTAATCTTGATTATTTTTCTTTATGCATAACTTTAAGCATTTCTTTGTATTTTGCTATTGCATAAGTTAAATTACAAAAGTTAAATTCTCCTATTTGCTTATCTCTCAATATTATGATTATGCTACTATGAGAATAATTCCTAAGTCCCCAAGACTTAAGAATAATTTTTCATAATAAGATCAAACAAAACTCTTATTCTACTTAAGATTGTTATCATCAAAAAGGGGAGACTGTTAGCTCCAAGAACCCTACATTGTCATAAGATGTTTTGAATGATAAAAATATTTAAGTGTTGGATAAGAATTTTGCTTGTGAATACTAATGGTTTCATCAAGTGTTTCAGGAGGTTAACCTATGAGGTATTAAAAATATTAAGAAACACTTGAAGCAAAAGAGCACCCAAGAGGCGCATAGCATAGCCTCAAGCAAGCTAGAGGCGCATAGCACAAGCTAAAGCTAGAGGCTCATAGCATAAGCTAAAGCTAGAGGCTCATAGCAAAAGCTCAAAGCATCAAGGGAAGCTTCTTGCACCACAAGCAAGCTATAGGTGGAGCATAGCATAAGCTCAAGACACCAAGGAAGCTTCTTGCACCACAAGCAAGCTATAGGTGGAGCATAGCATAAGCTTAAGACACCAAGGGAAGCTTCTTGCACCACAAGCAAGCTATAGGTGGAGCATAGCATAAGCTCAAGACACCAAGGGAAGCTTCTTGCACTACAAGCAACCTCTAGGTGGAGCAAAATACAAGCTCAACACATCAAGGGAAGCTCAAGCTAGTAAGCAAAGCTACCTAGTAACCAAAGCTAATCACCTAGGCTTGGTGATAGTAAAACAAGCTAAGCACACCAAGGAATTTCAAGATTAAGCAAGCTCAAGCTCAAGCTCAAGCAAGCATAGGCGCATGGAAGCTCAAGCAAGCATAGGCGCATGGAAGCATGAGCTCAAGCATTAAAGTCAAGTTCAAAGTTTCCTTATTTGGAAGTGGACTTGGATACCTATAAATACCCAATCATTTGACAAGAACATCAAGAGAATCAAGAACAAAAAAGCCGAAACTCTGTCAAAAATCCTAACAACTATTTGTACTCGAATTCATATACATTTAGATCAAAAGGGGTAATTTGTAAGGTTTAGCTAAGAACAATTTGAATATCCTTGCATTTGCAAGTTAAGCTTTGAAGATCAAATAAGAGCAAAACTTAGTTGCATCTAAGTTCTTATTTGATTCTTAGAATCACAAGAACCTCTTCAATTCACTGTTTGTACAAGTCCTTCTAGTTGTGAAGGCAGAAGTCCTTGAAGGTTCAAGGCAGGGTAGAAAGACCTTCAGTGTTGAAGGCAAGGAAGTCATCTCTAGGCTGAGGTGCAGTTAGTCACTTCAAGTGTGAAGTGCAAGAAGTCCCCAGTGGTGTGCTGAGGCAGAAATCCTTCAAGTGTTTGGAGGTGGTGATTAGTAAACTCTCAAGTGAAGCTTGAGGACTGGAGTAGGCACATTGCCGAACCAGTATAAAAACTTACTGTGTGCACTCTCTCTACCTTTATCTTTTACATAGCATTTTCGCATAACATAGAGCACACACACTTGCACCTAACTTGATTAAAGTAACATAACTTAGCCACCTAGAGCCAAAGCTCAAAGGCTACATCAATTAACTTAATCTACAAGCACAAAGTGATTATAACATGAGCAAGCCTTACACCTAAGGCTAAGCTAATTCGAAACTTAAGCTTGCATCATTCTCTAATCCGCTGCACTCTATAATTAGACAAGCTTATAACTTGATCAGAATTGCAAGTTTCAGGTAACAAAGTTTTTGAGTAGACGTGATTCAACCCCCCTTATCACGTCACAAGCACCTTCAACTAACACATAAGGACCCAAAAAGATATGGGTACCTAAAATTGTCACTTCTTGTGTTGTAGGTAAGTCTCAAGGCAAAGATATCTAAGTGGTACGTAGATAGTGGTTGCTCCAAGCACATGACGGGAGATGCTTCACAATTCTGTTGCATATCTCCTAAGAAACATGGTCATGTTACATATGGAGACAACAACAAAGGAAAGATTCTTGGCATTGGAAAAGTAGGTAAATCTCCCACTTCCTTTGTAGAAAATGTCTTGCTTGTTGAAGGTTTAGCACATAATTTGATTAGTGTAAGTCAAATATGTGATAGAGGTAATAAAGTTTCCTTTGACTCTAGATATTGTACTATAGAAGATAAAATAAGTGGTGAAGTTAAATTAATTGGTCATAGAGTTGATAATATCTATATGATTGATCTTAATGATATATCCTCAAAAGAAGTTAGTTGTCTTTTGAGTAAGGAAGATGACTCTTGGCTATGGCATAGAAGAATCGCTCACATTCACATGGATCATTTAAATAAACTTGTTTCAAAAGATCTAGTAATTGGTCTACCAAAGCTTAAGTTTGTAAAAGACAAGATTTGTGATGCTTGTCAAAAAGGAAAACAAGTAAAGGTCTCTTTTAAATCAAAAAACATTGTTTCTACATCAAGACCTTTACAACTTTTACATATGGATCTCTTTGGTCCATCAAGAACCATGAGCTTTGGAGGAAATTACTATGCCCTTGTGATTGTAGATGATTTTTCTAGATATACTTGGACACTCTTCCTTGCAAGAAAGAATGAAGCCTTTAATTCATTTACAAAGCTTGCAAAGATTATCCAAAATGAGAAAGATTCAAAAATTCTCTATTAGAAGTGATCATGGGGGAGAATTTGAAAATGATTCTTTTGAAAAGTTTTGTGAAAAATATGGTATTGAGCATAATTTTTCCGCTCCTAGAACTCCACAACAAAATGGAGTGGTTGAAAGGAAAAATAGATCCTTAGAGGAAATGGCAAGAACTATGCTTAATGAAACTAACCTTCCAAAATATTTTTGGGCCGATGCGGTTAACACCGCTTGTTATGTTATGAATAGAGCCCTCATTAGACCTATTCTAAAGAAAACCCCCTATGAGCTTTATAATGGAAGAAAACCAAATATTTCTCATTTCCATGCTTTTTGGATGTAAATGCTTTGTATTAAACAATGGAAAAGATAATCTTGGAAAGTTTGATGCAAAATCGGATGAAGGCATCTTTTTAGGATATTCATTGAGAAGTAAATCATATAGAATCTATAATAAAAGAACAATGACCATTGAAGAATCCGTACATGTTGTTTTTGATGAGTCTAATCTCTTGCGGTCGAGAAAGGATTGTGTTGATCATATTTCAGATGTCTTGGAGAACTTAAATCTTGGCAATGATACAAAGGAGTCCAAGAAGGAAGATCAAGTAAAGGATGAACCTCCCAAAGAAGAAGAAAATCAATCACATGACCTTCCAAAGGAATGGAGATTTTCAAAGGACCATCCTCTTGAAAACATCATAGGTGATATCTCAAAAGGGGTAACAACTAGAAACTCTCTCATTCATGCATTATTCAACATGGCTTTTGTTTCTCAAGTTGAACCTAAACATGTAAATGAAGCAGTTACTGATGAACATTGGCTTTTAGCTATGCAAGAAGAACTAAATCTATTTGAAAGAAGTCAAGTTTGGGATTTAGTACCTAGGCCTAAAAATCATCAAATAATAGGTACAAAATGGGTGTTTAGGAATAAGCTTGATGAAAATGGAATCATAGTTAGAAACAAAGCTAGATTAGTAGCAAAAGGTTATAATCAAGAAGAAGACATAGATTATGAAGAAACATATGCTCCCGTTGCTAGATTAGAAGCCATTAGAATGTTGCTTGCATTTGCATCTATCATGGATTTCAAACTTTATCAAATGGATGTTAAAAGTGCATTCTTAAATGGTTTTATTCAAGAAGAAGTTTATGTAGATCAACCCCCCGGTTTTACAAATCAGAGTTTTCCAAACCATGTTTATATATTGAAAAAGGCTTTATATGGTTTAAAACAAGCCCCAAGGGCTTGGTATGATCGTTTAAGTATCTATCTTATGGAAAAAGGTTTTCAAGGTGAAATGTTGATACTACTCTTTTTATAAAACAAAAAGGGAGTGACATTCTTTTAGTTCAAATCTATGTTGATGATATTATTTTTGGTGCCACTAATGAATGTTTATGTGAAGAGTTCTCTAACATTATGCAAAGCGAGTTTGAGATGTCTATGATGGGAGAATTGAATTACTTCCTTGGGCTACAAATACTCCAACTTAAAGATGGCATCTTTGTTCATCAATCAAAGTATTGCAAGGAGTTGCTAAAGCGTTTTGGAATGGATCAAGCAAAAGAAATTGCAACACCTATGAGCACCTCTTGCTATCTTGACAAGGATGAAGATGGAAAATCTATAGATATCACAATGTATCGAGGTATGATCGGATCTCTCTTATACTTAACTGCAAGTAGGCCTGATATTATGTTTAGCGTGTGCATGTGTGCAAGATATCAAGCCAATCCAAAAGAGTCTCATCTAACTGCAACAAAGAGGATCTTAAGGTATCTCAAAAGTTCAAATAATCTTGGTTTGTGGTATCCAAAAGGTGCTTCTTGTTGTTTAGTAGGATATTCTGATTCAGACTTTGCTGGATGTAAAACGGATCGGAAAAGCACAAGTGGTACATGTCATATCTTGGGAAGTGCATTGGTGTCTTGGCATAGTAAGAAACAAAACAGTGTCGCTTTATCTACTGCCGAGGCCGAATATGTGGCTGCGGGAAGTTGTTGTGCTCAAATCCTATGGATGAAGCAACAACTACTTGATTAAGGAGTCGAGTTGTCCCGTATTCCTATTAAATGTGATAATACCATTGCTATCAATCTCTCAAAGAATCCAGTTCTCCATTCAAGAACAAAGCACATCGAGATAAGACATCATTTTATTCGAGATCATGTTCAAAAGGGAGACTGTATCTTGGAGTTTGTAGACACCACTAAACAATTGGCAGATATCTTCACAAAACCACGTCCAAGAGATCAATTTTACATCATCCGTAACGAATTAGGTATTATCTCTCCTCCCTCTAAATAGTTACATTTATTTAAATTTACATATGTCTTAATATTTAGTTATATATATGTTCTCACATGTCATATCTATGATCATATATGATTTATTATTTATGTGTGTGCGTATATTAAACATTTATTATCTGTGTGTGCATATATTAAACATATATTATTTATGTGTGTGCATTTCATAAATCTTTATGTTATAATATGTTAACATGTTGTTTTATATGCATTTTTAAGGCTTTTATCGATTCTGTAATCGATTACGGAGGCCCGTAATCGATTAACAGAGAGTTCGCCATTTTTTTGGGACTCTTTTTTCCGGTATCGTAATCGATTACTCTATAGCCGTAATCGATTATGGTAATCGATTACCAAATCGTGGTAATCGATTACACTGCGGCGTTTTTAGGGTTCGCAAGGCCTTCTTCTTCATTTCAAACGCCACTTTCTCTCTCTAACCAGCGCCTCCCTCTCTCTCTCCACCTTCTCTCTAATTTTCCGGCCACCACACACCACCAAATCACACACCACCACCACCAATCTCTTCCTCTCCTTCTCCTCTACCAAACCATCCAAACAAAACCCTCACTTTCTCTCTCTCTCACAAACCGCCATGGCCGAATCTTCTCGCACCAAGCGCGGGAGAACCTCCGTCGACGCTTGCTACCGTGCCGCCGTGGACGCCGGCTGCTCGGGTCGGGAAGCCGCCACTGCCAACATCGCCTCCAACCGCGTCTCAATGCCCCGATACTTCTCTCAAGCCGCCCGTGAACAGAGGTATATTGAGAGCTTTAAAGAACGCGACATTGTGCCTCCGAAGTTCATCGACATCGCCTACTTCGATGAAGAGGGTTTCGATCTCGCCAACATTATCCGCAATAACGGCCTTGAGCAGTTCATGACTATGAGCGAAAGGTATTATCCCGATTTAATTCGTATGTTCTATTCGAATCTTTCTCTTCGAAATGATGGTGTCTTGATAACTGAGGTGAAACATGTCCCTATGGTCATTACTCCTGTTATTTTCTCTGAGATTTCTGGGTTAAACACTGATGGAGCCGCCTATGAAGGCGAAAATGTTGTTCCCTTGGACTGGTCAGACGAGTATAATTCTCTTGACCCTCGCCAGATGATTTGTCGTGCCGGGGCTCAGATTCCAGCATGTTTGTTGGCTGGGAACCTTATCTCTCTTTTCGCTTATTGCATTATGTGTATGTTAGGATTCTGTATCCTAGGAATTCTAACATTGCACAGATTTTGGAGAGTGATTTGATTGCTATGTGGGGTATCCATCATGGAAAACCGATTGATTGGGCGTTTTTGGTACGGACTCGCATGATGCATGCTCTATCGCGAGAACCTCTTCCCTATGGTGCTTTGATTACTCGCTTTCTACAGCATTTTGGAGTTCCACTTGACGGGGAGCAGTCCGTTCGTGCGAGACATGATCACGATCTTCGCATTGGTCCCTTTGCCCTCCACCAGATGGGTTGGATCAAGGATCCAACGGGTAATTGGTTCCTAAGGCGGGTGAAGCTCCTCCTCCTCCTCCAGCAGCCGCTCCTGCAGATCCGTATCCTTAGTGTGCTGTTGATTTATTGGATGAGATTCGGGGTCTCCACCTCTATACCCGGGAGCGCTTTGATCGTGTCGATCGCGACGTGACGAGCCTTGGTACTAGGATGTCTCATATGGAGGACAACCTAGCCGAGATTCGTGCCTCCATCCATCTACCTCCGTTCAACCCGTTTGTGATACCTGGCAGAGATGGCGACGCTCCTACTGGCGATGATGGAGGCGATCCAATTTACATAAAAACATTTAACAATGTTTAGGAATGATTTATCATGTCAAAAATGGTTTTTGCGAATGTGTAATCGATTACCATGGTTTCGTAATCGATTACAACTTAAAAGATTTCAAAATTACATCAAACGGCTAGATGTAATCGATTACAGCAATCTCGTAATCGATTACCGTAATCGATTACCAAGTCGTGTAATCGATTACACTGTGCAGAAAAACGTATGTTTTCATGAAAAATCACAATGGTTCATGCATGGATGCTTTCATACTCTATAAATACCATTGTAATCCGGCCATTGATGTAAGATAACGTGCTTACACATTTCAAACTCTATTTTATACTTATCATTCTCAAGTTTCATACTTATTGTGGTCATACATTACTTATACACTTGACATATTAGTTTGAGCAATCAAATTGTACTATCACTCTTTTAGAGAGAATTTCTTGTTGTAGTCTTTATTCATACACACTTTAGATTGCAAGGGTGTTTAATTCCCTTGGTGTTTGAGTGATTTGTGAGAATCACCAAAGTTTGTATCACATCTTGGTTGCAAGGGTGAGGGATCCCATAGGCAACAAGGTGGTGAAACTTGTAAAGTTGATAAAGATAGTGCATCACCAAGAAGGAGTCTTGGAACTGGATGTAGGTCAAGTTGGGACCGAACCAGTATAATTCTTTGTGTTTGATTTTCTCTCCTTCAATCTCCTTTTACTTTTAACTCATTTTCTTTGATACACATCATTCTCTACCCTCATCTATTCAATTCCTTTTAGTGGATATAGTGTGTTATACCAAAAAGTTTTTATTGTCCATACAACATATTTGCACTCAATTCACCCCCCTCTTGAGTTATTAGAGGCTACTTGAATAACATAATTGTTTGCACTTCTTTACTATATTTTTAGCCTTTTATTGTATTTAATACAATTTGGTTTTATCTGTGACTTAATGAAAATAAAGCTAAATAATAAGTTTTATGATGTTTTGCAATTCAAGGATGACTTTTGCACTTGATCTTCTGTATTTGATGTTTGTGGTGCAGGTCATAGGAATAATTGGAGCATTGGACATTAGGAACTGAGTAAGAAGCGGAGCAGTGGAGTCCAGACCGGGATCGAGCCTCGGCGCCCTTAGGGAGCCCTGGCGCCCGAGCACCATCAGTCCCCAATCTGTGCACGTCATTGGTGCCCTAGTGCGGAACCAGCGCCCTAGCGCGCACCTGCAATCTGTTACAACAGGGACCAATCTGCAAAACCGCGTTGGGGCCCAATTTGCTAGGGTTTTGAGGCTGCTTCCTCTATATAAAGCAGTGCTAATGCATCCAGAAAGGAGATCTCTATACTTCTACCACCTCTTCATATTTTCTTACTTTTCAAACCCTAGACTTTTGTTTTCCTTTTAGTTAGAGTTTTTCTGTTGATGTAAATCCTCATTTTAGTTTTGATAATAACAAAACTCATGCAAATAAGGTTTATGGTGTAATAAATCTGGAAAGAAATATGTATAAATGTTTCAGAAGATTGTATATTATCATAAGATCTATGTAGTCTATCTAAGAAGGTTAGATTGATACTTGTGTAATAGTTTAGATAGATGATACTTGCTGTAATAGCTTCAGAAGATTAAATAATATGTATTTTAGACATAAGAAGCTTAGATTACATGTTTAGAAAGTGTATTAGGATTTATATTTGTAATTCTATATGTAATACACTTCAGAAGATGGTTCAGAAGCTTCAGAGGAAATTCAGAATCTTCGGAAGCTGGTTCAGAGAAGAATCGGGCTTATGGAAGCCAGAGTCAAAAGATTGGAAACTTCAGAAGGATAAAGAACTGTGTTGAGTGTTGAAATAGTTCTGAGAAGATAAATCCGAAACTTCAGAAGGATGCTCGAAATATTAATTGCTGAAGTTTAGATATGTTTAATCTGAGTTAGTTAAATGTATGTTTAATTAGCACATGTTATATAGGAGGTTAGTTAAATTGTAAATGGATAAGAGTTATCCATATAGCTTTTCCCTCCAAAATTAGTTAGTTGTTATGTTGAAAGAGTTCTCTTAAAAAAGAGAATCTCAAGTTGTAATCTGTAACACAAGAAATCATACACGATCATACTCTTAGAGAGAGAAAAGAAAGAAAAGCAATGTGCTGAAAAAGAAAGAAAAATTCTCTGAGATAAAAAATCTGAGAGAAAATGTTGTGAGAAAGAAGAAAGAAGAGAAGAAAGAAAGCGCTCAAAGATCAATGCAAGAGTGATACTTCTGATACGAAAAAGAAGAAAGGAGAATTCTGAAAAGAAAATTTCAGAAAGAAGAATCAAACTTAATGAGTTTGAGATTGAAGAAACCAATAATCTGAAATCAATTTGTCAACAATTGATTCGCAAGAAGGTGTTTCAAGAACAAGATTGCTGAAAAGTCATTGAGGGGATATCAAGGCAGGAAAGTCTTCTTGGAGGGTACATCCATGGAGCAGAAATCTTTCTAGAGGGATATCTAGGAAGTGAAATCTTTGGGAAGGGGATATTGATAAATCATATTTTCATGCTAATTTTTCCTCATAACTTGAATGATTGTGTGCTAATAACTATGCTTAATTTGGTTTCTTATGCTACATTTGATTTATATTACCGGTTCGAGTATTAGTACCATTTTGCGTATTAATTGCTCTATTTGATGCCACTGGTGCGTTTGATATGTTTTGTTTGTGTGTGGCCTCTCAGGAACAGGTAATTACAAGATGTTGTGGAAATTGCATCTGGAAACTAAGTAAAGCTAGCTTACTGCCTCCAGTAGCGGACCAACCGCCCAGGCGGATGTGCACACCGCCGGGCGGTCCTGCGCACGTGATCTTTTCTTTTGGGACGCGCTGAATTTTGCAAACCGCACAGGCGGTGCTGACGACCGCCCAGGCGGTCGTGTGCGAGAGAGTCCAATCTCAGCGACCAAGACAACAACCATTGGGATTCTATAATTAGCTTTTAGCAGCTAGGTCTAGGGCATCTAGTTTTAGCCTCTTATTCTGATATTGACTTTGACACTGTACTCTGGCGTTTCCAGGATTTACGTTTCCAAGGCTTTCGTTTCTTTGTTCACCGTTCGTTCTGGGTGCTCCTTACTTTAAGCTTTTACATACAGTTCTGCGGGCTGCATCCCTATTTGTTTTCCAGCTCTAGAATACCAGTCTAATTTCATTGTCTTGTTTTAATTGATTCAGTCATTGTCTTTGCATTAAACCTTGTTCTTGGGAGATTTCACTTTGAATCTCTGCCCTGTTTTTATTTATATAAAGTTATTATTCAGCAATCTCTTTTCTTTCCAAGTTTATTTCAATTCAAGTCTTAATCATGTTTCCTTTACATTCTTGTTTCCTTCAGTTTTTGCCAATTTACTTATTCACAATTGCATTTAATTATATTTCAATTTCCCTTACTTGTGTCCAATTTAATTTCTTTGCAAACCAAACCAAAACCCCCCTTTTTTGTTTATTGCTATGTTGAATCAAAGATTGCCACACAAATTCCTCGAGAGACGACCTGAGTCAATCTTACTACTTGCTACCAAGTTTGTATTGAGATTAATTCAGTAATAAACCCTTTTTCAAAACCCTTCTTCTAAATTGCACGGAGTATCGGAGAATTAACGACGCTTCGATGCTCTTTCAATTTTGGCGCGTTGCCGGGGAATCTAGGCAATTTTTGATTTAGTCCTAGTACTGTTTTTATTTTCTTTTATTTAATAAAAAAAAAGAGATTTTCTCTTTTCGCAGTCTTCTTCTTCTCTTAAACTTTCTCTCGCACCGACCGCGAAGCGGTCGACGCGTTCAAAAATTTTCTTCTTCTTTTCCTTCCTTCTTCTCTTGTAACTCCTATGGATGACTCGTTCGCAACCCGATAGCTCTCTGTTTCCTTCGACCCTGAGATCGAAAGAACTTACGGGTTTGAGACGAGGAAGGCGGGTAGGCGAGGACGTAGGTGATTCTTTTCATACTCGTTCCCGTAGTGCGGAAGTTTGTGGTCATACCCATGTGTTTGGTGAAATTATTCTAAGAGTGTTTTTGTGACACCACCGACACACAACCGACCCTCTCACTGTTACGTCTATTGCATGTAAAATTTTGTTTTCCGCTGCTTCTATATGCATGATTTCCCAACAAGGACCCCACCAGCATCTCAAAGAATTTCATTATGTGTGTGTCACTCTAGGGCCACACGGAGCTGGTATTGATGCTGTGAACTCCGTGCCTTTTCTTTCTCTCTAGAAGGTGCGGTTAAAACATGGCTCATGAATCTACCCAATGGGCGGTGAATCGTGGGACAGATCTCAAAAGAAGGTTCTTGGAAAAGTACTTTCCGCTTCAAGAGCGGGGCATTAGGAAGGCCATCTGCAGCTTCAACAACTACAAGGAGAACACTCTATGAATACTGGAGCGTTTAAACAGACTGGTCTCAAGCTGCCCTTCCCATCAGATATCCGACGCCAACCTCATCCAATTCTTTATGAGGGTGTGCGTAGCGGATAGGCGTACTATTGATTGCTCAAGTGGTGGAGCACTGATGAACAAGACCTTGGTAGAGGCTATGGAGCTGATAGAAACCATAGCCTCCAACAATCAGTAGTTGGAACCCGGGATACTCCTAATGCAAAGGGGTGCACGAAATTGGCCCTATGATCAAGGGTCATTGGCAAAGCACTGGCAGAGATGACGTGTGCCATCAGGAACTTACTCTGAGCCAACAAAAGATGGTAGCCTCTGCCTCTGTCCAACACCTCCACTAGTAGTCCAGGCATGCGGGATTGTGCTAATGACCATCCTACCGATGTGTGCCCTCAGTTGAACGAGGAATATGCAACAGTGGCAGCTACAAATTTCCCAATCAAGGGCAATCCCAATTCGGTAATACGGTATACCTAGAACCTTCCTGGAAAAATCATCCCAACTTTAGGTGGAATAACCAAAGCCAAACACAACAACCACCACAGTTCCAACCCAAAAACACACCTCCTTTCCCAATCAACAAAAATACCAACCCCTCACAGAGAGCACAAAACCATACACCCCTACTCCCAAACCACCTCAATACACCCCACCTCACTCGACCCAACTTCTTCTTATTCAGAGATACAACAACTTTTGAAGTTGATGATGGAAGAGAAGGTTAAAATGAGCAGATAAGGAAAGACGTTGCCCAGCTGATGGAGAACGCAATGCTCTTTAAAACAATGGCAATTACATCCCTCCCAAACAATTCCAAAAGCGAAGGGGAATGTGATGCCATAGCTCTGAGGTCAGGGACAGTACTCCTACAGTTGAGGCCCGAAATCTAATGGGAGCTCAAATCATAACAACTGAGGAAGAAACACAAGGGCAAGAGGAGGAGCAATCAGAGGAAGAGGCCGGGTGAAGACCTTGCAGAGGGCAAGGGGAAGTGGGTGTGGAAAACAAAGAGCTGAATCAATAGCACCACGCCAAAACTACTTTCCCTCAAGCTGCTACAAGGGGAAAGAAAAAGCGGGATAGATGAGAGGTCTTGGAAACCTTCAAATGGTTGAGGTAAATATCCATCTCCTAGAAGCTATAAAGCAAGTGCCAAAATATGCAAATTCCCAAGGATTTATGCACTCAAAAGAGAAGGATAAAGGAGAAAAGGTTCAGTAAATCTGCTTATCTAACCTCTGCTCTCCTCAAAATTCCAAGACCGGGTTCTTTCTCTATCCCATTTCTTATGTGGGCTGATTATCTAGGATGCTTTGGCTGACTTAGGAGCTGCTATCAATGTCATTCCAAGGCAATTTACCAAGCCTGAATTCGGGAACTCAAGCCTACAGGACTCCTCCTTCAGTTTGCCAACATAAGTGTGCAAAAGCCCGAAGGACTTCTGAAGATGTCCTAGTTAAGGTAAACGATTTAATTTTCCTCGTAGATTTTTATGTGTTGGATACGGATGCCTTTATTCCCCTAGACCAGCAAACACTCATTCTTGGCCATCCTTTCTTAAAAACTGCAAAAGCCAAGGTTGATGTGTTTGCCGGAACATTGGATATAGAGTGTGGGGACATTAAGGCAAGGTTTTGCTTGAGAAGTGCAATGAAACACCCATCTGACACCCACTCTATTTCTTCTCTTGACATCATTGATGAGTTGGTTGATGATGAGGTGGGTCATTGGCTCCTTGAGCTTGGAAATCAAAATTTCAAAAATAAAAGCAGTGATGTTGCATGTAATGGTATGAGAAACTTGATTTTTTATGCCAAATGTGTGAGGAGGATGATTTTGAACTCTTTGGGGATCAATCCCTTATTTATGATAATGAAAACACTCCTCCAATTGAGCAAAATTGTGAAAAACCCATGAAAACAACATCAACTGCGTCTTTCCCTGTTTCTGACGCCGAAAAAACCGCCCTGGCGGTAGTCTCGACCGCCTCAGCGGTGATGTCTACCGCCCCAGCGGTGTTGATGTCCGCCCCAGCGGTCACGGTGACTCCTGCCCAGATTTCCTCCCCTGTTTGTTCAAAAGGTACAAAGTCTGATATGAAAATACTTCCCCCCCCCCCTCCCCATTTAAAATATGCTTACGTGGGGGAAGGAGATACCTTCCCGGTAATTATAGCCAATGGTCTTTCTGTTGAGAATGAAGACAAGCTCTTGGATGTTTTAAAAATAAATAAAAAGGCCATTGGTTGGGAATTATCGGACTTGGTTGGCATTAGCTCTTCCATATGCACTCATAGAATTTTTCTGGAGGAAGGTGCTAAAGCCGTAAGGCAACCTCAGAGGAGAACAAATTCTCTCATTCTTGATGTAGTGAAGAAAGAAATTTCAAAACTCCTTCAGGTCGGGATCATCTACCCTATCTCTGATAGTGAATGGGTGAGCCCCGTGCAAGTTGTTCCTAAAAAGTATGGAATCACTGTCATCAAGAATGAGAGAGATGAACTCATACCCACTAGAATCCAGAATTCGTGGCGGGTGTGTATTGATTACCGCAGATTGAATGATGTAACGCGCAAGGACCACTTTCACTTGTCTGTTTAGTACCTATGCCTATTGCCATTTGGATTATGCAATGCTCCTGGTACTTTCCAAAGGTGTATGATGAGCATCTTCTCTGACTTTATTGGTGAATTGTTAGAAGTGTTCATGGATGATTTCACTGTATATGGAGATTCCTTCGACTCTTGCTTGCAACACCTCTCCCTTGTTTTAAAACAGTGTATCAGGACCAACCTAGTATTAAATTTTGAAAAATGTCACTTTATGGTTGATAAAGGTGTGGTCCTGGGACACATTGTCTCTAAAGAGGGTATTGCAGTTGATCCTGCAAAAGTCGAAGTGATTTCCTCTCTACCTCACCCCGCCTCTGTGCGGGAAATTCGCTCTTTTCTGGGTCATGCAGGTTTTTACAGGCGTTTCATTAAAGATTTCAGCAAGATTGCGAAACGGCTGACAGATCTGCTACAGAAAGATGCTGAATTTGATTTCA
>RYYW01000299.1:31277-73943 GCA_013621005.1 Aeschynomene evenia | reverse complement strand
GGTCTCGGACAAGCTCACCCATCGAATTACTGTGGGCCCCACGGGTACTGAAGACCTTCAATTTTGACTCCCGAGGAGGATGAATTTGAACGACAACGAAGGGATAAAGGAATTATTCACGCAATAATCACAGGTGCGATCATACCAGCACTAATGCACCGGATCCCATCAGAACTCCGAAGTTAAGCGTGCTTGGCGAGAGTAGTACTGGGATGGGTGACCTCCTGGAAGTCCTCGTGTTGCACCTCTTTTGATCTTTTTCTTTTTTTTTTTCCCAGTATTTTTGTAATATCGCACCGGTCAACTGAAAGTCAACGGGGGTGCCCGAGGCTCACCGATTGCCGTTCCTCTGGTCTCGGACAAGCTCACCCATCGAATTACTGTGGGCCCCACGGGTACTGAAGACCTTCAATTTTGACTCCCGAGGAGGATGAATTTGAACGACAACGAAGGGATAAAGGAATTATTCACGCAATAATTCACAGGTGCGATCATACCAGCACTAATGCACCGGATCCCATCAGAACTCCGAAGTTAAGCGTGCTTGGGCGAGAGTAGTACTGGGATGGGTGACCTCCTGGGAAGTCCGTTGCACCTCTTTTGATCTTTTCTTTTTTTTTCCCAGTATTTTTTTGTAATATCGCACCGGTCAACTGAAAGTCAACGGGGGTGCCCGAGGCTCACCGATTGCCGTTCCTCTGGTCTCGGACAAGCTCACCCATCGAATTACTGTGGCCCCACGGGTACTGAAGACCTTCAATTTTGACTCCCGAGGAGGATGAATTTGAACGACAACGAAGGGATAAAGGAATTATTCACGCAATAATTCACAGGTGCGATCATACCAGCACTAATGCACCGGATCCCATCAGAACTCCGAAGTTAAGCGTGCTTGGGCGAAAGTCCTCGGTTGCACCTCTTTTTGATCTTTTTTTTTTTCCCAGTATTTTTTGTAATATCGCACCGGTCAACTGAAAGTCAACGGGGGTGCCCGAGGCTCACCGATTGCCGTTCCTCTGGTCTCGGACAAGCTCACCATCGAATTACTGTGGGCCCCACGGGTACTGAAGACCTTCAATTTTGACTCCCGAGGAGGATGAATTTGAACGACAACGAAGGGATAAAGGAATTATTCACGCAATAATTCACAGGTGCGATCATACCAGCACTAATGCACCGGATCCCATCAGAACTCCGAAGTTAAGCGTGCTTGGGCGAGAGTAGTACTGGGATGGGTGACCTCCTGGGAAGTCCTCGTGTTGCACCTCTTTTTGATCTTTTCTTTTTTTTTCCCAGTATTTTTTTGTAATATCGCACCGGTCAACTGAAAGTCAACGGGGGTGCCCGAGGCTCACCGATTGCCGTTCCTCTGGTCTCGGACAAGCTCACCCATCGAATTACTGTGGGCCCCACGGGTACTGAAGACCTTCAATTTTGACTCCCGAGGAGGATGAATTTTGAACGACAACGAAGGGATAAAGGAATTATTCACGCAATAATTCACAGGTGCGATCATACCAGCACTAATGCACCGGATCCCATCAGAACTCCGAAGTTAAGCGTGCTTGGGCGATAGGGAAGTCCTCGTGTTGCACCTCTTTTGATCTTTTTTTTTTCCCAGTATTTTTGTAATATCGCACCGGTCAACTGAAAGTCAACGGGGGTGCCCGAGGCTCACCGATTGCCGTTCCTCTGGTCTCGGACAAGCTCACCCATCGAATTACTGTGGGCCCCACGGTACTGAAGACCTTCAATTTGACTCCCGAGGAGGATGAATTTTGAACGACAACGAAGGGATAAAGGAATTATTCACGCAATAATTCACAGGTGCGATCATACCAGCACTAATGCACCGGATCCCATCAGAACTCCGAAGTTAAGCGTGCTTGGGCGAGAGTAGTACTGGGATGGGTGACCTCCTGGGAAGTCCTCGTGTTGCACCTCTTTTTTGATCTTTTCTTTTTTTTTCCCAGTATTTTTGTAATATCGCACCGGTCAACTGAAAGTCAACGGGGTGCCCGAGGCTCACCGATTGCCGTTCCTCTGGTCTCGGACAAGCTCACCCATCGAATTACTGTGGGCCCCACGGTACTGAAGACCTTCAATTTTGACTCCCGAGGAGGATGAATTTTGAACGACAACGAAGGGATAAAGGAATTATTCACGCAATAATTCACAGGTGCGATCATACCAGCACTAATGCACCGGATCCCATCAGAACTCCGAAGTTAAGCGTGCTTGGGCGAGAGTAGTACTGGGATGGGTGACCTCCTGGGAAGTCCTCGTGTTGCACCTCTTTTTGATCTTTTTCTTTTTTTTTCCCAGTATTTTTGTAATATCGCACCGGTCAACTGAAAGTCAACGGGGTGCCCGAGGCTCACCGATTGCCGTTCCTCTGGTCTCGGACAAGCTCACCCATCGAATTACTGTGGCCCCACGGGTACTGAAGACCTTCAATTTTGACTCCCGAGGAGGATGAATTTGAACGACAACGAAGGGATAAAGGAATTATTCACGCAATAATTCACAGGTGCGATCATACCAGCACTAATGCACCGGATCCCATCAGAACTCCGAAGTTAAGCGTGCTTGGGCGAGAGTAGTACTGGGATGGGTGACCTCCTGGGAAGTCCTCGTGTTGCACCTCTTTTTGATCTTTTTCTTTTTTTTTCCCAGTATTTTTGTAATATCGCACCGGTCAACTGAAAGTCAACGGGGGTGCCCGAGGCTCACCGATTGCCGTTCCTCTGGTCTCGGACAAGCTCACCCATCGAATTACTGTGGGCCCCACGGTACTGAAGACCTTCAATTTTGACTCCCGAGGAGGATGAATTTTGAACGACAACGAAGGGATAAAGGAATTATTCACGCAATAATTCACAGGTGCGATCATACCAGCACTAATGCACCGGATCCCATCAGAACTCCGAAGTTAAGCGTGCTTGGGCGATGGGAAGTCCTCGTGTTGCACCTCTTTTTTCTTTTTTTTTCCCAGTATTTTTTGTAATATCGCACCGGTCAACTGAAAGTCAACGGGGTGCCCGAGGCTCACCGATTGCCGTTCCTCTGGTCTCGGACAAGCTCACCCATCGAATTACTGTGGGCCCCACGGGTACTGAAGACCTTCAATTTTGACTCCCGAGGAGGATGAATTTTGAACGACAACGAAGGGATAAAGGAATTATTCACGCAATAATTCACAGGTGCGATCATACCAGCACTAATGCACCGGATCCCATCAGAACTCCGAAGTTAAGCGTGCTTGGGCGAGAGTAGTACTGGGATGGGTGACCTCCTGGAAGTCCTCGTGTTGCACCTCTTTTTGATCTTTTCTTTTTTTCCCAGTATTTTTGTAATATCGCACCGGTCAACTGAAAGTCAACGGGGGTGCCCGAGGCTCACCGATTGCCGTTCCTCTGGTCTCGGACAAGCTCACCCATCGAATTACTGTGGGCCCCACGGTACTGAAGACCTTCAATTTTGACTCCCGAGGAGGATGAATTTTGAACGACAACGAAGGGATAAAGGAATTATTCACGCAATAATTCACAGGTGCGATCATACCAGCACTAATGCACCGGATCCCATCAGAACTCCGAAGTTAAGCGTGCTTGGGATGGGAAGTCCTCGTGTTGCACCTCTTTTTGATCTTTTTTTTTTCCCAGTATTTTTGTAATATCGCACCGTCAACTGAAAGTCAACGGGGGTGCCCGAGGCTCACCGATTGCCGTTCCTCTGGTCTCGGACAAGCTCACCCATCGAATTACTGTGGCCCCACGGGTACTGAAGACCTTCAATTTTGACTCCCGAGGAGGATGAATTTTGAACGACGAAGGGATAAAGGAATTATTCACGCAATAATTCACAGGTGCGATCATACCAGCACTAATGCACCGGATCCCATCAGAACTCCGAAGTTAAGCGTGCTTGGGCGAGAGTAGTACTGGGATGGGTGACCTCCTGGGAAGTCCTCGTGTTGCACCTCTTTTTGATCTTTTTCTTTTTTTTTTCCCAGTATTTTTGTAATATCGCACCGGTCAACTGAAAGTCAACGGGGGTGCCCGAGGCTCACCGATTGCCGTTCCTCTGGTCTCGGACAAGCTCACCCATCGAATTACTGTGGCCCCACGGGTACTGAAGACCTTCAATTTTGACTCCCGAGGAGGATGAATTTTGAACGACAACGAAGGGATAAAGGAATTATTCACGCAATAATTCACAGGTGCGATCATACCAGCACTAATGCACCGGATCCCATCAGAACTCCGAAGTTAAGCGTGCTTGGGCGAGAGTAGTACTGGGATGGGTGACCTCCTGGGAAGTCCTCGTGTTGCACCTCTTTTTTGATCTTTTTCTTTTTTTTTCCCAGTATTTTTGTAATATCGCACCGGTCAACTGAAAGTCAACGGGGGTGCCCGAGGCTCACCGATTGCCGTTCCTCTGGTCTCGGACAAGCTCACCCATCGAATTACTGTGGGCCCCACGGGTACTGAAGACCTTCAATTTTGACTCCCGAGGAGGATGAATTTGAACGACAACGAAGGGATAAAGGAATTATTCACGCAATAATTCACAGGTGCGATCATACCAGCACTAATGCACCGGATCCCATCAGAACTCCGAAGTTAAGCGTGCTTGGGCGAGAGTAGTACTGGGATGGGTGACCTCCTGGGAAGTCCTCGTGTTGCACCTCTTTTTGATCTTTTCTTTTTTTTTTCCCAGTATTTTTTGTAATATCGCACCGGTCAACTGAAAGTCAACGGGGGTGCCCGAGGCTCACCGATTGCCGTTCCTCTGGTCTCGGACAAGCTCACCCATCGAATTACTGTGGCCCCACGGTACTGAAGACCTTCAATTTTGACTCCCGAGGAGGATGAATTTTGAACGACAACGAAGGGATAAAGGAATTATTCACGCAATAATTCACAGGTGCGATCATACCAGCACTAATGCACCGGATCCCATCAGAACTCCGAAGTTAAGCGTGCTTGGGCGATGGGAAGTCCTCGTGTTGCACCTCTTTTTTTCTTTTTTTTTCCCAGTATTTTTGTAATATCGCACGGTCAACTGAAAGTCAACGGGGGTGCCCGAGGCTCACCGATTGCCGTTCCTCTGGTCTCGGACAAGCTCACCCATCGAATTACTGTGGGCCCCACGGGTACTGAAGACCTTCAATTTTGACTCCCGAGGAGGATGAATTTGAACGACAACGAAGGGATAAAGGAATTATTCACGCAATAATTCACAGGTGCGATCATACCAGCACTAATGCACCGGATCCCATCAGAACTCCGAAGTTAAGCGTGCTTGGGCGAGAGTAGTACTGGGATGGGTGACCTCCTGGGAAGTCCTCGTGTTGCACCTCTTTTTGATCTTTTTCTTTTTTTTTTCCCAGTATTTTTTGTAATATCGCACCGGTCAACTGAAAGTCAACGGGGGTGCCCGAGGCTCACCGATTGCCGTTCCTCTGGTCTCGGACAAGCTCACCCATCGAATTACTGTGGGCCCCACGGGTACTGAAGACCTTCAATTTTGACTCCCGAGGAGGATGAATTTTGAACGACAACGAAGGATAAAGGAATTATTCACGCAATAATTCACAGGTGCGATCATACCAGCACTAATGCACCGGATCCCATCAGAACTCCGAAGTTAAGCGTGCTTGGGCGGATGGGAAGTCCTCGTGTTGCACCTCTTTTTGATCTTTTTTTTTTCCCAGTATTTTTTGTAATATCGCACCGGTCAACTGAAAGTCAACGGGGGTGCCCGAGGCTCACCGATTGCCGTTCCTCTGGTCTCGGACAAGCTCACCCATCGAATTACTGTGGGCCCCACGGGTACTGAAGACCTTCAATTTTGACTCCCGAGGAGGATGAATTTTGAACGACAACGAAGGGATAAAGGAATTATTCACGCAATAATTCACAGGTGCGATCATACCAGCACTAATGCACCGGATCCCATCAGAACTCCGAAGTTAAGCGTGCTTGGGCGAGAGTAGTACTGGGATGGTGACCTCCTGGGAAGTCCTCGTGTTGCACCTCTTTTTGATCTTTTCTTTTTTTTTTTCCCAGTATTTTTGTAATATCGCACCGGTCAACTGAAAGTCAACGGGGGTGCCCGAGGCTCACCGATTGCCGTTCCTCTGGTCTCGGACAAGCTCACCCATCGAATTACTGTGGGCCCCACGGTACTGAAGACCTTCAATTTTGACTCCCGAGGAGGATGAATTTTGAACGACAACGAAGGGATAAAGGAATTATTCACGCAATAATTCACAGGTGCGATCATACCAGCACTAATGCACCGGATCCCATCAGAACTCCGAAGTTAAGCGTGCTTGGGCGAGAGTAGTACTGGGATGGGTGACCTCCTGGGAAGTCCGTGTTGCACCTCTTTTTTGATCTTTTTTTTTTTTTTCCCAGTATTTTTGTAATATCGCACCGGTCAACTGAAAGTCAACGGGGTGCCCGAGGCTCACCGATTGCCGTTCCTCTGGTCTCGGACAAGCTCACCCATCGAATTACTGTGGGCCCCACGGGTACTGAAGACCTTCAATTTTGACTCCCGAGGAGGATGAATTTTGAACGACAACGAAGGGATAAAGGAATTATTCACGCAATAATCACAGGTGCGATCATACCAGCACTAATGCACCGGATCCCATCAGAACTCCGAAGTTAAGCGTGCTTGGGCGAGAGTAGTACTGGGATGGGTGACCTCCTGGGAAGTCCTCGTTGCACCTCTTTTTGATCTTTTCTTTTTTTTTCCCAGTATTTTTGTAATATCGCACCGGTCAACTGAAAGTCAACGGGGTGCCCGAGGCTCACCGATTGCCGTTCCTCTGGTCGGACAAGCTCACCCATCGAATTACTGTGGCCCCACGGGTACTGAAGACCTTCAATTTTGACTCCCGAGGAGGATGAATTTTGAACGACAACGAAGGATAAAGGAATTATTCACGCAATAATTCACAGGTGCGATCATACCAGCACTAATGCACCGGATCCCATCAGAACTCCGAAGTTAAGCGTGCTGGGCGATGGGAAGTCCTCGTGTTGCACCTCTTTTTGATCTTTTTTTTCCCAGTATTTTTTGTAATATCGCACCGGTCAACTGAAAGTCAACGGGGTGCCCGAGGCTCACCGATTGCCGTTCCTCTGGTCTCGGACAAGCTCACCCATCGAATTACTGTGGGCCCCACGGGTACTGAAGACCTTCAATTTTGACTCCCGAGGAGGATGAATTTTGAACGACAACGAAGGGATAAAGGAATTATTCACGCAATAATTCACAGGTGCGATCATACCAGCACTAATGCACCGGATCCCATCAGAACTCCGAAGTTAGCGTGCTTGGGGCAGAGAGTTACTGGGTGATGGCGTGACTGCTCCTCTGGGAAGTCCTTCGTTGCACCTCTTTTTGATCTTTTTCTTTTTTTTTCCCAGTATTTTTGTAATATCGCACCGGTCAACTGAAAGTCACGGGGGTGCCCGAGGCTCACCGATTCTGCCGTTCCCTCTGGGTCTCGGACAAGCTCACCCATTCGATTATCTGTGGGCCCCACGGGTACTGAAGACCTTCAATTTTGACTCCCGAGAGGATGAATTTTGAACGAGCAACGAAGGGATAAAGGAATTATTCACGCAATATCACAGGTGCGATCATACCAGCACTAATGCAACCGGATCCCATCAGAACTCCGAAGTTAAGCGTGCTGGGCGAGGTGTACTGGGATGGGTGACTCCTGGGAAGTCTCGTGTTGCACCTCTTTTTTTGATCTTTTTTTTTTTTTCCCAGTATTTTTTGTAATATCGCACCGGTCAACTGAAAGTCAACGGGGGTGCCCGAGGCTCACCGATTGCCGTTCCTCTGGTCTCGGACAGCTCACCCATCGAATTACTGTGGGCCCCACGGGTACTGAAGACCTTCAATTTTGACTCCCGAGGAGGATGAATTTTGAACGACAACGAAGGGATAAAGGAATTATTCACGCAATAATTCACAGGTGCGATCATACCAGCACTAATGCACCGGATCCCATCAGAACTCCGAAGTTAAGCGTGCTTGGGCGAGAGTAGTACTGGATGGGTGACCTCCTGGGAAGTCCTCGTGTTGCACCTCTTTTTTGATCTTTTTCTTTTTTTTTTCCCAGTATTTTTTGTAATATCGCACCGGTCAACTGAAAGTCAACGGGGGTGCCCGAGGCTCACCGATTGCCGTTCCTCTGGTCTCGGACAAGCTCACCCATCGAATTACTGTGGGCCCCACGGGTACTGAAGACCTTCAATTTTGACTCCGAGGAGGATGAATTTTGAACGACAACGAAGGGATAAAGGAATTATTCACGCAATAATTCACAGGTGCGATCATACCAGCACTAATGCACCGGATCCCATCAGAACTCCGAAGTTAAGCGTGCTTGGGCGAGAGTAGTACTGGGATGGGTGACCTCCTGGGAAGTCCTCGTGTTGCACCTCTTTTTTGAATCTTTTTCTTTTTTTTTTCCCAGTATTTTTTGTAATATCGCACCGGTCAACTGAAAGTCAACGGGGGTGCCCGAGGCTCACCGATTGCGTTCCTCTGGTCTCGGACAAGCTCACCCATCGAATTACTGTGGGCCCCACGGGTACTGAAGACCTTCAATTTTGACTCCCGAGGAGGATGAATTTTGAACGACAACGAAGGGATAAAGGAATTATTCACGCAATAATTCACAGGTGCGATCATACCAGCACTAATGCACCGGATCCCATCAGAACTCCGAAGTTAAGCGTGCTTGGGCGAGGTAGTACTGGGATGGGTGACCTCCTGGGAAGTCCTCGTGTTGCACCTCTTTTTTGATCTTTTTCTTTTTTTTTCCCAGTATTTTTTGTAATATCGCACCGGTCAACTGAAAGTCAACGGGGGTGCCCGAGGCTCACGATTGCCGTTCCTCTGGTCTCGGACAAGCTCACCATCGAATTACTGTGGGCCCCACGGGTACTGAAGACCTTCAATTTTGACTCCCGAGGAGGATGAATTTTGAACGACAACGAAGGGATAAAGGAATTATTCACGCAATAATTCACAGGTGCGATCATACCAGCACTAATGCACCGGATCCCATCAGAACTCCGAAGTTAAGCGTGCTTGGGCGAGAGTAGTACTGGGATGGGTGACCTCCTGGGAAGTCCTCGTGTTGCACCTCTTTTTTGATCTTTTTCTTTTTTTTTCCCAGTATTTTTTGTAATATCGCACCGGTCAACTGAAAGTCAACGGGGGTGCCCGAGGCTCACCGATTGCCGTTCCTCTGGTCTCGGACAAGCTCACCCATCGAATTACTGTGGGCCCCCACGGGTACTGAAGACCTTCAATTTTGACTCCCGAGGAGGATGAATTTTGAACGACAACGAAGGGATAAAGGAATTATTCACGCAATAATTCACAGGTGCGATCATACCAGCACTAATGCACCGGATCCCATCAGAACTCCGAAGTTAAGCGTGCTTGGGCGAGAGTAGTACTGGATGGGTGACCTCCTGGGAAGTCCTCGTGTTGCACCTCTTTTTTGATCTTTTTCTTTTTTTTTCCCAGTATTTTTTGTAATATCGCACCGGTCAACTGAAAGTCAACGGGGGTGCCCGAGGCTCACCGATTGCGTTCCTCTGGTCTCGGACAAGCTCACCCATCGAATTACTGTGGGCCCACGGGTACTGAAGACCTTCAATTTTGACTCCCGAGGAGGATGAATTTTGAACGACAACGAAGGGATAAAGGAATTATTCACGCAATAATTCACAGGTGCGATCATACCAGCACTAATGCACCGGATCCCATCAGAACTCCGAAGTTAAGCGTGCTTGGGCGAGAGTAGTACTGGGATGGGTGACCTCCTGGGAAGTCCTCGTGTTGCACCTCTTTTTTGATCTTTTTCTTTTTTTTTTCCCAGTATTTTTTGTAATATCGCACCGGTCAACTGAAAGTCAACGGGGGTGCCCGAGGCTCACCGATTGCCGTTCCTCTGGTCTCGGACAAGCTCACCCATCGAATTACTGTGGGCCCCACGGGTACTGAAGACCTTCAATTTTGACTCCCGAGGAGGATGAATTTTGAACGACAACGAAGGGATAAAGGAATTATTCACGCAATAATTCACAGGTGCGATCATACCAGCACTAATGCACCGGATCCCATCAGAACTCCGAAGTTAAGCGTGCTTGGGCGAGAGTAGTACTGGGATGGGTGACCTCCTGGGAAGTCCTCGTGTTGCACCTCTTTTTTGATCTTTTTCTTTTTTTTTTCCCAGTATTTTTTGTAATATCGCACCGGTCAACTGAAAGTCAACGGGGGTGCCCGAGGCTCACCGATTGCCGTTCCTCTGGTCTCGGACAAGCTCACCCATCGAATTACTGTGGGCCCCACGGGTACTGAAGACCTTCAATTTTGACTCCCGAGGAGGATGAATTTTGAACGACAACGAAGGGATAAAGGAATTATTCACGCAATAATTCACAGGTGCGATCATACCAGCACTAATGCACCGGATCCCATCAGAACTCCGAAGTTAAGCGTGCTTGGGCGAGAGTAGTACTGGGATGGGTGACCTCCTGGGAAGTCCTCGTGTTGCACCTCTTTTTTGATCTTTTTCTTTTTTTTTTCCAGTATTTTTTGTAATATCGCACCGGTCAACTGAAAGTCAACGGGGGTGCCCGAGGCTCACCGATTGCCGTTCCTCTGGTCTCGGACAAGCTCACCCATCGAATTACTGTGGGCCCCACGGGTACTGAAGACCTTCAATTTTGACTCCCGAGGAGGATGAATTTTGAACGACAACGAAGGGATAAAGGAATTATTCACGCAATAATTCACAGGTGCGATCATACCAGCACTAATGCACCGGATCCCATCAGAACTCCGAAGTTAAGCGTGCTTGGGCGAGAGTAGTACTGGGATGGGTGACCTCCTGGGAAGTCCTCGTGTTGCACCTCTTTTTTGATCTTTTTCTTTTTTTTTTCCCAGTATTTTTTGTAATATCGCACCGGTCAACTGAAAGTCAACGGGGGTGCCCGAGGCTCACCGATTGCCGTTCCTCTGGTCTCGGACAAGCTCACCCATCGAATTACTGTGGGCCCCACGGGTACTGAAGACCTTCAATTTTGACTCCCGAGGAGGATGAATTTTGAACGACAACGAAGGGATAAAGGAATTATTCACGCAATAATTCACAGGTGCGATCATACCAGCACTAATGCACCGGATCCCATCAGAACTCCGAAGTTAAGCGTGCTTGGGCGAGAGTAGTACTGGGATGGGTGACCTCCTGGGAAGTCCTCGTGTTGCACCTCTTTTTTGATCTTTTTCTTTTTTTTTCCCAGTATTTTTTGTAATATCGCACCGGTCAACTGAAAGTCAACGGGGGTGCCCGAGGCTCACCGATTGCCGTTCCTCTGGTCTCGGACAAGCTCACCCATCGAATTACTGTGGGCCCCACGGGTACTGAAGACCTTCAATTTTGACTCCCGAGGAGGATGAATTTTGAACGACAACGAAGGGATAAAGGAATTATTCACGCAATAATTCACAGGTGCGATCATACCAGCACTAATGCACCGGATCCCATCAGAACTCCGAAGTTAAGCGTGCTTGGGCGAGAGTAGTACTGGGATGGGTGACCTCCTGGGAAGTCCTCGTGTTGCACCTCTTTTTTGATCTTTTTCTTTTTTTTTCCCAGTATTTTTTGTAATATCGCACCGGTCAACTGAAAGTCAACGGGGGTGCCCGAGGCTCACCGATTGCCGTTCCTCTGGTCTCGGACAAGCTCACCCATCGAATTACTGTGGGCCCCACGGGTACTGAAGACCTTCAATTTTGACTCCCGAGGAGGATGAATTTGAACGACAACGAAGGGATAAAGGAATTATTCACGCAATAATTCACAGGTGCGATCATACCAGCACTAATGCACCGGATCCCATCAGAACTCCGAAGTTAAGCGTGCTTGGGCGAGAGTAGTACTGGGATGGGTGACCTCCTGGGAAGTCCTCGTGTTGCACCTCTTTTTTGATCTTTTTCTTTTTTTTTTCCCAGTATTTTTTGTAATATCGCACCGGTCAACTGAAAGTCAACGGGGTGCCCGAGGCTCACCGATTGCCGTTCCTCTGGTCTCGGACAAGCTCACCCATCGAATTACTGTGGGCCCCACGGGTACTGAAGACCTTCAATTTTGACTCCCGAGGAGGATGAATTTTGAACGACAACGAAGGGATAAAGGAATTATTCACGCAATAATTCACAGGTGCGATCATACCAGCACTAATGCACCGGATCCCATCAGAACTCCGAAGTTAAGCGTGCTTGGGCGAGAGTAGTACTGGGATGGGTGACCTCCTGGGAAGTCCTCGTGTTGCACCTCTTTTTTGATCTTTTTCTTTTTTTTTTCCCAGTATTTTTTGTAATATCGCACCGGTCAACTGAAAGTCAACGGGGGTGCCCGAGGCTCACCGATTGCCGTTCCTCTGGTCTCGGACAAGCTCACCCATCGAATTACTGTGGGCCCCACGGGTACTGAAGACCTTCAATTTTGACTCCCGAGGAGGATGAATTTTGAACGACAACGAAGGGATAAAGGAATTATTCACGCAATAATTCACAGGTGCGATCATACCAGCACTAATGCACCGGATCCCATCAGAACTCCGAAGTTAAGCGTGCTTGGGCGAGAGTAGTACTGGGATGGGTGACCTCCTGGGAAGTCCTCGTGTTGCACCTCTTTTTTGATCTTTTTCTTTTTTTTTTCCCAGTATTTTTTGTAATATCGCACCGGTCAACTGAAAGTCAACGGGGGTGCCCGAGGCTCACCGATTGCCGTTCCTCTGGTCTCGGACAAGCTCACCCATCGAATTACTGTGGGCCCCACGGGTACTGAAGACCTTCAATTTTGACTCCCGAGGAGGATGAATTTTGAACGACAACGAAGGGATAAAGGAATTATTCACGCAATAATTCACAGGTGCGATCATACCAGCACTAATGCACCGGATCCCATCAGAACTCCGAAGTTAAGCGTGCTTGGGCGAGAGTAGTACTGGGATGGGTGACCTCCTGGGAAGTCCTCGTGTTGCACCTCTTTTTTGATCTTTTTCTTTTTTTTTTCCCAGTATTTTTTGTAATATCGCACCGGTCAACTGAAAGTCAACGGGGGTGCCCGAGGCTCACCGATTGCCGTTCCTCTGGTCTCGGACAAGCTCACCCATCGAATTACTGTGGGCCCCACGGGTACTGAAGACCTTCAATTTTGACTCCCGAGGAGGATGAATTTTGAACGACAACGAAGGGATAAAGGAATTATTCACGCAATAATTCACAGGTGCGATCATACCAGCACTAATGCACCGGATCCCATCAGAACTCCGAAGTTAAGCGTGCTTGGGCGAGAGTAGTACTGGGATGGGTGACCTCCTGGGAAGTCCTCGTGTTGCACCTCTTTTTTGATCTTTTTCTTTTTTTTTCCCAGTATTTTTTGTAATATCGCACCGGTCAACTGAAAGTCAACGGGGGTGCCCGAGGCTCACCGATTGCCGTTCCTCTGGTCTCGGACAAGCTCACCCATCGAATTACTGTGGGCCCCACGGGTACTGAAGACCTTCAATTTTGACTCCCGAGGAGGATGAATTTTGAACGACAACGAAGGGATAAAGGAATTATTCACGCAATAATTCACAGGTGCGATCATACCAGCACTAATGCACCGGATCCCATCAGAACTCCGAAGTTAAGCGTGCTTGGGCGAGAGTAGTACTGGGATGGGTGACCTCCTGGGAAGTCCTCGTGTTGCACCTCTTTTTTGATCTTTTTCTTTTTTTTTTCCCAGTATTTTTTGTAATATCGCACCGGTCAACTGAAAGTCAACGGGGGTGCCCGAGGCTCACCGATTGCCGTTCCTCTGGTCTCGGACAAGCTCACCCATCGAATTACTGTGGGCCCCACGGGTACTGAAGACCTTCAATTTTGACTCCCGAGGAGGATGAATTTTGAACGACAACGAAGGGATAAAGGAATTATTCACGCAATAATTCACAGGTGCGATCATACCAGCACTAATGCACCGGATCCCATCAGAACTCCGAAGTTAAGCGTGCTTGGGCGAGAGTAGTACTGGGATGGGTGACCTCCTGGGAAGTCCTCGTGTTGCACCTCTTTTTTGATCTTTTTCTTTTTTTTTTCCCAGTATTTTTGTAATATCGCACCGGTCAACTGAAAGTCAACGGGGGTGCCCGAGGCTCACCGATTGCCGTTCCTCTGGTCTCGGACAAGCTCACCCATCGAATTACTGTGGGCCCCACGGGTACTGAAGACCTTCAATTTTGACTCCCGAGGAGGATGAATTTTGAACGACAACGAAGGGATAAAGGAATTATTCACGCAATAATTCACAGGTGCGATCATACCAGCACTAATGCACCGGATCCCATCAGAACTCCGAAGTTAAGCGTGCTTGGGCGAGAGTAGTACTGGGATGGGTGACCTCCTGGGAAGTCCTCGTGTTGCACCTCTTTTTTGATCTTTTTCTTTTTTTTTTCCCAGTATTTTTTGTAATATCGCACCGGTCAACTGAAAGTCAACGGGGGTGCCCGAGGCTCACCGATTGCCGTTCCTCTGGTCTCGGACAAGCTCACCCATCGAATTACTGTGGGCCCCACGGGTACTGAAGACCTTCAATTTTGACTCCCGAGGAGGATGAATTTTGAACGACAACGAAGGGATAAAGGAATTATTCACGCAATAATTCACAGGTGCGATCATACCAGCACTAATGCACCGGATCCCATCAGAACTCCGAAGTTAAGCGTGCTTGGGCGAGAGTAGTACTGGGATGGGTGACCTCCTGGGAAGTCCTCGTGTTGCACCTCTTTTTTGATCTTTTTCTTTTTTTTTCCCAGTATTTTTTGTAATATCGCACCGGTCAACTGAAAGTCAACGGGGGTGCCCGAGGCTCACCGATTGCCGTTCCTCTGGTCTCGGACAAGCTCACCCATCGAATTACTGTGGGCCCCACGGGTACTGAAGACCTTCAATTTTGACTCCCGAGGAGGATGAATTTTGAACGACAACGAAGGGATAAAGGAATTATTCACGCAATAATTCACAGGTGCGATCATACCAGCACTAATGCACCGGATCCCATCAGAACTCCGAAGTTAAGCGTGCTTGGGCGAGAGTAGTACTGGGATGGGTGACCTCCTGGGAAGTCCTCGTGTTGCACCTCTTTTTTGATCTTTTTCTTTTTTTTTTCCCAGTATTTTTTGTAATATCGCACCGGTCAACTGAAAGTCAACGGGGGTGCCCGAGGCTCACCGATTGCCGTTCCTCTGGTCTCGGACAAGCTCACCCATCGAATTACTGTGGGCCCCACGGGTACTGAAGACCTTCAATTTTGACTCCCGAGGAGGATGAATTTTGAACGACAACGAAGGGATAAAGGAATTATTCACGCAATAATTCACAGGTGCGATCATACCAGCACTAATGCACCGGATCCCATCAGAACTCCGAAGTTAAGCGTGCTTGGGCGAGAGTAGTACTGGGATGGGTGACCTCCTGGGAAGTCCTCGTGTTGCACCTCTTTTTTGATCTTTTTCTTTTTTTTTTCCCAGTATTTTTTGTAATATCGCACCGGTCAACTGAAAGTCAACGGGGGTGCCCGAGGCTCACCGATTGCCGTTCCTCTGGTCTCGGACAAGCTCACCCATCGAATTACTGTGGGCCCCACGGGTACTGAAGACCTTCAATTTTGACTCCCGAGGAGGATGAATTTTGAACGACAACGAAGGGATAAAGGAATTATTCACGCAATAATTCACAGGTGCGATCATACCAGCACTAATGCACCGGATCCCATCAGAACTCCGAAGTTAAGCGTGCTTGGGCGAGAGTAGTACTGGGATGGGTGACCTCCTGGGAAGTCCTCGTGTTGCACCTCTTTTTTGATCTTTTTCTTTTTTTTTTCCCAGTATTTTTTGTAATATCGCACCGGTCAACTGAAAGTCAACGGGGGTGCCCGAGGCTCACCGATTGCCGTTCCTCTGGTCTCGGACAAGCTCACCCATCGAATTACTGTGGGCCCCACGGGTACTGAAGACCTTCAATTTTGACTCCCGAGGAGGATGAATTTTGAACGACAACGAAGGATAAAGGAATTATTCACGCAATAATTCACAGGTGCGATCATACCAGCACTAATGCACCGGATCCCATCAGAACTCCGAAGTTAAGCGTGCTTGGGCGAGAGTAGTACTGGGATGGGTGACCTCCTGGGAAGTCCTCGTGTTGCACCTCTTTTTTGATCTTTTTCTTTTTTTTTTCCCAGTATTTTTTGTAATATCGCACCGGTCAACTGAAAGTCAACGGGGGTGCCCGAGGCTCACCGATTGCCGTTCCTCTGGTCTCGGACAAGCTCACCCATCGAATTACTGTGGGCCCCACGGGTACTGAAGACCTTCAATTTTGACTCCCGAGGAGGATGAATTTTGAACGACAACGAAGGGATAAAGGAATTATTCACGCAATAATTCACAGGTGCGATCATACCAGCACTAATGCACCGGATCCCATCAGAACTCCGAAGTTAAGCGTGCTTGGGCGAGAGTAGTACTGGGATGGGTGACCTCCTGGGAAGTCCTCGTGTTGCACCTCTTTTTTGATCTTTTTCTTTTTTTTTCCCAGTATTTTTTGTAATATCGCACCGGTCAACTGAAAGTCAACGGGGGTGCCCGAGGCTCACCGATTGCCGTTCCTCTGGTCTCGGACAAGCTCACCCATCGAATTACTGTGGGCCCCACGGGTACTGAAGACCTTCAATTTTGACTCCCGAGGAGGATGAATTTTGAACGACAACGAAGGGATAAAGGAATTATTCACGCAATAATTCACAGGTGCGATCATACCAGCACTAATGCACCGGATCCCATCAGAACTCCGAAGTTAAGCGTGCTTGGGCGAGAGTAGTACTGGGATGGGTGACCTCCTGGGAAGTCCTCGTGTTGCACCTCTTTTTTGATCTTTTTCTTTTTCTTTTCCCAGTATTTTTTGTAATATCGCACCGGTCAACTGAAAGTCAACGGGGGTGCCCGAGGCTCACCGATTGCCGTTCCTCTGGTCTCGGACAAGCTCACCCATCGAATTACTGTGGGCCCCACGGGTACTGAAGACCTTCAATTTTGACTCCCGAGGAGGATGAATTTTGAACGACAACGAAGGGATAAAGGAATTATTCACGCAATAATTCACAGGTGCGATCATACCAGCACTAATGCACCGGATCCCATCAGAACTCCGAAGTTAAGCGTGCTTGGGCGAGAGTAGTACTGGGATGGGTGACCTCCTGGGAAGTCCTCGTGTTGCACCTCTTTTTTGATCTTTTTCTTTTTTTTTTCCCAGTATTTTTTGTAATATCGCACCGGTCAACTGAAAGTCAACGGGGGTGCCCGAGGCTCACCGATTGCCGTTCCTCTGGTCTCGGACAAGCTCACCCATCGAATTACTGTGGGCCCCACGGGTACTGAAGACCTTCAATTTTGACTCCCGAGGAGGATGAATTTTGAACGACAACGAAGGGATAAAGGAATTATTCACGCAATAATTCACAGGTGCGATCATACCAGCACTAATGCACCGGATCCCATCAGAACTCCGAAGTTAAGCGTGCTTGGGCGAGAGTAGTACTGGGATGGGTGACCTCCTGGGAAGTCCTCGTGTTGCACCTCTTTTTTGATCTTTTTCTTTTTTTTTCCCAGTATTTTTTGTAATATCGCACCGGTCAACTGAAAGTCAACGGGGGTGCCCGAGGCTCACCGATTGCCGTTCCTCTGGTCTCGGACAAGCTCACCCATCGAATTACTGTGGGCCCCACGGGTACTGAAGACCTTCAATTTTGACTCCCGAGGAGGATGAATTTTGAACGACAACGAAGGGATAAAGGAATTATTCACGCAATAATTCACAGGTGCGATCATACCAGCACTAATGCACCGGATCCCATCAGAACTCCGAAGTTAAGCGTGCTTGGGCGAGAGTAGTACTGGGATGGGTGACCTCCTGGGAAGTCCTCGTGTTGCACCTCTTTTTTGATCTTTTTCTTTTTTTTTTCCCAGTATTTTTTGTAATATCGCACCGGTCAACTGAAAGTCAACGGGGGTGCCCGAGGCTCACCGATTGCCGTTCCTCTGGTCTCGGACAAGCTCACCCATCGAATTACTGTGGGCCCCACGGGTACTGAAGACCTTCAATTTTGACTCCCGAGGAGGATGAATTTTGAACGACAACGAAGGGATAAAGGAATTATTCACGCAATAATTCACAGGTGCGATCATACCAGCACTAATGCACCGGATCCCATCAGAACTCCGAAGTTAAGCGTGCTTGGGCGAGAGTAGTACTGGATGGGTGACCTCCTGGGAAGTCCTCGTGTTGCACCTCTTTTTTGATCTTTTTCTTTTTTTTTTCCCAGTATTTTTTGTAATATCGCACCGGTCAACTGAAAGTCAACGGGGGTGCCCGAGGCTCACCGATTGCCGTTCCTCTGGTCTCGGACAAGCTCACCCATCGAATTACTGTGGGCCCCACGGGTACTGAAGACCTTCAATTTTGACTCCCGAGGAGGATGAATTTTGAACGACAACGAAGGGATAAAGGAATTATTCACGCAATAATTCACAGGTGCGATCATACCAGCACTAATGCACCGGATCCCATCAGAACTCCGAAGTTAAGCGTGCTTGGGCGAGAGTAGTACTGGGATGGGTGACCTCCTGGGAAGTCCTCGTGTTGCACCTCTTTTTTGATCTTTTTCTTTTTTTTTTCCCAGTATTTTTTGTAATATCGCACCGGTCAACTGAAAGTCAACGGGGGTGCCCGAGGCTCACCGATTGCCGTTCCTCTGGTCTCGGACAAGCTCACCCATCGAATTACTGTGGGCCCCACGGGTACTGAAGACCTTCAATTTTGACTCCCGAGGAGGATGAATTTTGAACGACAACGAAGGGATAAAGGAATTATTCACGCAATAATTCACAGGTGCGATCATACCAGCACTAATGCACCGGATCCCATCAGAACTCCGAAGTTAAGCGTGCTTGGGCGAGAGTAGTACTGGGATGGGTGACCTCCTGGGAAGTCCTCGTGTTGCACCTCTTTTTTGATCTTTTTCTTTTTTTTTTCCCAGTATTTTTTGTAATATCGCACCGGTCAACTGAAAGTCAACGGGGGTGCCCGAGGCTCACCGATTGCCGTTCCTCTGGTCTCGGACAAGCTCACCCATCGAATTACTGTGGGCCCCACGGGTACTGAAGACCTTCAATTTTGACTCCCGAGGAGGATGAATTTTGAACGACAACGAAGGGATAAAGGAATTATTCACGCAATAATTCACAGGTGCGATCATACCAGCACTAATGCACCGGATCCCATCAGAACTCCGAAGTTAAGCGTGCTTGGGCGAGAGTAGTACTGGGATGGGTGACCTCCTGGGAAGTCCTCGTGTTGCACCTCTTTTTTGATCTTTTTCTTTTTTTTTTCCCAGTATTTTTTGTAATATCGCACCGGTCAACTGAAAGTCAACGGGGGTGCCCGAGGCTCACCGATTGCCGTTCCTCTGGTCTCGGACAAGCTCACCCATCGAATTACTGTGGGCCCCACGGGTACTGAAGACCTTCAATTTTGACTCCCGAGGAGGATGAATTTTGAACGACAACGAAGGGATAAAGGAATTATTCACGCAATAATTCACAGGTGCGATCATACCAGCACTAATGCACCGGATCCCATCAGAACTCCGAAGTTAAGCGTGCTTGGGCGAGAGTAGTACTGGGATGGGTGACTCCTGGGAAGTCCTCGTGTTGCACCTCTTTTTTGATCTTTTTCTTTTTTTTTCCCAGTATTTTTTGTAATATCGCACCGGTCAACTGAAAGTCAACGGGGGTGCCCGAGGCTCACCGATTGCCGTTCCTCTGGTCTCGGACAAGCTCACCCATCGAATTACTGTGGGCCCCACGGGTACTGAAGACCTTCAATTTTGACTCCCGAGGAGGATGAATTTTGAACGACAACGAAGGGATAAAGGAATTATTCACGCAATAATTCACAGGTGCGATCATACCAGCACTAATGCACCGGATCCCATCAGAACTCCGAAGTTAAGCGTGCTTGGGCGAGAGTAGTACTGGGATGGGTGACCTCCTGGGAAGTCCTCGTGTTGCACCTCTTTTTTGATCTTTTTCTTTTTTTTTTCCCAGTATTTTTTGTAATATCGCACCGGTCAACTGAAAGTCAACGGGGGTGCCCGAGGCTCACCGATTGCCGTTCCTCTGGTCTCGGACAAGCTCACCCATCGAATTACTGTGGGCCCCACGGGTACTGAAGACCTTCAATTTTGACTCCCGAGGAGGATGAATTTTGAACGACAACGAAGGGATAAAGGAATTATTCACGCAATAATTCACAGGTGCGATCATACCAGCACTAATGCACCGGATCCCATCAGAACTCCGAAGTTAAGCGTGCTTGGGCGATGGGAAGTCCTCGTGTTGCACCTCTTTTTTGATCTTTTTTTTTTTTTCCCAGTATTTTTTGTAATATGCACCGGTCAACTGAAAGTCAACGGGGGTGCCCGAGGCTCACCGATTGCCGTTCCTCTGGTCTCGGACAAGCTCACCCATCGAATTACTGTGGGCCCCACGGGTACTGAAGACCTTCAATTTTGACTCCCGAGGAGGATGAATTTTGAACGACAACGAAGGGAAAAAGGAATTATTCACGCAATAATTCACAGGTGCGATCATACCAGCACTAATGCACCGGATCCCATCAGAACTCCGAAGTTAAGCGTGCTTGGGCGAGAGTAGTACTGGGATGGGTGACCTCCTGGGAAGTCCTCGTGTTGCACCTCTTTTTTGATCTTTTTCTTTTTTTTTTCCCAGTATTTTTTGTAATATCGCACCGGTCAACTGAAAGTCAACGGGGGTGCCCGAGGCTCACCGATTGCCGTTCCTCTGGTCTCGGACAAGCTCACCCATCGAATTACTGTGGGCCCCACGGGTACTGAAGACCTTCAATTTTGACTCCCGAGGAGGATGAATTTTGAACGACAACGAAGGGATAAAGGAATTATTCACGCAATAATTCACAGGTGCGATCATACCAGCACTAATGCACCGGATCCCATCAGAACTCCGAAGTTAAGCGTGCTTGGGCGAGAGTAGTACTGGGATGGGTGACCTCCTGGGAAGTCCTCGTGTTGCACCTCTTTTTTGATCTTTTTCTTTTTTTTTTCCCAGTATTTTTTGTAATATCGCACCGGTCAACTGAAAGTCAACGGGGGTGCCCGAGGCTCACCGATTGCCGTTCCTCTGGTCTCGGACAAGCTCACCCATCGAATTACTGTGGGCCCCACGGGTACTGAAGACCTTCAATTTTGACTCCCGAGGAGGATGAATTTTGAACGACAACGAAGGGATAAAGGAATTATTCACGCAATAATTCACAGGTGCGATCATACCAGCACTAATGCACCGGATCCCATCAGAACTCCGAAGTTAAGCGTGCTTGGGCGAGAGTAGTACTGGGATGGGTGACCTCCTGGGAAGTCCTCGTGTTGCACCTCTTTTTTGATCTTTTTCTTTTTTTTTTTCCCAGTATTTTTTGTAATATCGCACCGGTCAACTGAAAGTCAACGGGGGTGCCCGAGGCTCACCGATTGCCGTTCCTCTGGTCTCGGACAAGCTCACCCATCGAATTACTGTGGGCCCCACGGGTACTGAAGACCTTCAATTTTGACTCCCGAGGAGGATGAATTTTGAACGACAACGAAGGGATAAAGGAATTATTCACGCAATAATTCACAGGTGCGATCATACCAGCACTAATGCACCGGATCCCATCAGAACTCCGAAGTTAAGCGTGCTTGGGCGAGAGTTGGGATGGGGACCTGGGAAGTCCTCGTGTTGCACCTCTTTTTTGATCTTTTTTTTTTTTTTTCCCAGTATTTTTTGTAATATCGCACCGGTCAACTGAAAGTCAACGGGGGTGCCCGAGGCTCACCGATTGCCGTTCCTCTGGTCTCGGACAAGCTCACCCATCGAATTACTGTGGGCCCCACGGGTACTGAAGACCTTCAATTTTGACTCCCGAGGAGGATGAATTTTGAACGACAACGAAGGGATAAAGGAATTATTCACGCAATAATTCACAGGTGCGATCATACCAGCACTAATGCACCGGATCCCATCAGAACTCCGAAGTTAAGCGTGCTTGGGCGAGAGTAGTACTGGGATGGGTGACCTCCTGGGAAGTCCTCGTGTTGCACCTCTTTTTTGATCTTTTTCTTTTTTTTTTCCCAGTATTTTTTGTAATATCGCACCGGTCAACTGAAAGTCAACGGGGGTGCCCGAGGCTCACCGATTGCCGTTCCTCTGGTCTCGGACAAGCTCACCCATCGAATTACTGTGGGCCCCACGGGTACTGAAGACCTTCAATTTTGACTCCCGAGGAGGATGAATTTTGAACGACAACGAAGGGATAAAGGAATTATTCACGCAATAATTCACAGGTGCGATCATACCAGCACTAATGCACCGGATCCCATCAGAACTCCGAAGTTAAGCGTGCTGGCGAGGTAGTCTTGGGCGATCTGGGAAGTCCTCGTGTTGCACCTCTTTTTTGATCTTTTTTTTTTTTCCCAGTATTTTTTTGTAATATCGCACCGGTCAACTGAAAGTCAACGGGGGTGCCCGAGGCTCACCGATTGCCGTTCCTCTGGTCTCGGACAAGCTCACCCATCGAATTACTGTGGGCCCCACGGGTACTGAAGACCTTCAATTTTGACTCCCGAGGAGGATGAATTTTGAACGACAACGAAGGGATAAAGGAATTATTCACGCAATAATTCACAGGTGCGATCATACCAGCACTAATGCACCGGATCCCATCAGAACTCCGAAGTTAAGCGTGCTTGGGCGAGAGTAGTACTGGGATGGGTGACCTCCTGGGAAGTCCTCGTGTTGCACCTCTTTTTTGATCTTTTTCTTTTTTTTTTCCCAGTATTTTTTGTAATATCGCACCGGTCAACTGAAAGTCAACGGGGGTGCCCGAGGCTCACCGATTGCCGTTCCTCTGGTCTCGGACAAGCTCACCCATCGAATTACTGTGGGCCCACGGGTACTGAAGACCTTCAATTTTGACTCCCGAGGAGGATGAATTTTGAACGACAACGAAGGGATAAAGGAATTATTCACGCAATAATTCACAGGTGCGATCATACCAGCACTAATGCACCGGATCCCATCAGAACTCCGAAGTTAAGCGTGCTTGGGCGAGAGTAGTACTGGGATGGGTGACCTCCTGGGAAGTCCTCGTGTTGCACCTCTTTTTTGATCTTTTTCTTTTTTTTTTCCCAGTATTTTTTGTAATATCGCACCGGTCAACTGAAAGTCAACGGGGGTGCCCGAGGCTCACCGATTGCCGTTCCTCTGGTCTCGGACAAGCTCACCCATCGAATTACTGTGGGCCCCACGGGTACTGAAGACCTTCAATTTTGACTCCCGAGGAGGATGAATTTTGAACGACAACGAAGGGATAAAGGAATTATTCACGCAATAATTCACAGGTGCGATCATACCAGCACTAATGCACCGGATCCCATCAGAACTCCGAAGTTAAGCGTGCTTGGGCGAGAGTAGTACTGGGATGGGTGACCTCCTGGGAAGTCCTCGTGTTGCACCTCTTTTTTGATCTTTTTCTTTTTTTTTTCCCAGTATTTTTTGTAATATCGCACCGGTCAACTGAAAGTCAACGGGGGTGCCCGAGGCTCACCGATTGCCGTTCCTCTGGTCTCGGACAAGCTCACCCATCGAATTACTGTGGGCCCCACGGGTACTGAAGACCTTCAATTTTGACTCCCGAGGAGGATGAATTTTGAACGACAACGAAGGGATAAAGGAATTATTCACGCAATAATTCACAGGTGCGATCATACCAGCACTAATGCACCGGATCCCATCAGAACTCCGAAGTTAAGCGTGCTTGGGCGATGGGATGGTGACTCTGAAGTCCTCGTGTTGCACCTCTTTTTTGATCTTTTTTTTTTTTCCCAGTATTTTTTTGTAATATCGCACCGGTCAACTGAAAGTCAACGGGGGTGCCCGAGGCTCACCGATTGCCGTTCCTCTGGTCTCGGACAAGCTCACCCATCGAATTACTGTGGGCCCCACGGGTACTGAAGACCTTCAATTTTGACTCCCGAGGAGGATGAATTTTGAACGACAACGAAGGGATAAAGGAATTATTCACGCAATAATTCACAGGTGCGATCATACCAGCACTAATGCACCGGATCCCATCAGAACTCCGAAGTTAAGCGTGCTTGGGCGAGAGTAGTACTGGGATGGGTGACCTCCTGGGAAGTCCTCGTGTTGCACCTCTTTTTTGATCTTTTTCTTTTTTTTTTCCCAGTATTTTTTGTAATATCGCAACCGGTCAACTGAAAGTCAACGGGGGTGCCCGAGGCTCACCGATTGCCGTTCCTCTGGTCTCGGACAAGCTCACCCATCGAATTACTGTGGGCCCCACGGGTACTGAAGACCTTCAATTTTGACTCCCGAGGAGGATGAATTTTGAACGACAACGAAGGGATAAAGGAATTATTCACGCAATAATTCACAGGTGCGATCATACCAGCACTAATGCACCGGATCCCATCAGAACTCCGAAGTTAAGCGTGCTTGGGCGAGGGATGGGATGAAGTCCTCGTGTTGCACCTCTTTTTTGATCTTTTTCTTTTTTTTTTCCCAGTATTTTTTTGTAATATTGCACCGGTCAACTGAAAGTCAACGGGGGTGCCCGAGGCTCACCGATTGCCGTTCCTCTGGTCTCGGACAAGCTCACCCATCGAATTACTGTGGGCCCCACGGGTACTGAAGACCTTCAATTTTGACTCCCGAGGAGGATGAATTTTGAACGACAACGAAGGGATAAAGGAATTATTCACGCATAATTCACAGGTGCGATCATACCAGCACTAATGCACCGGATCCCATCAGAACTCCGAAGTTAAGCGTGCTTGGGCGAGAGTAGTACTGGGATGGGTGACCTCCTGGGAAGTCCTCGTGTTGCACCTCTTTTTTGATCTTTTTCTTTTTTTTTTTCCCAGTATTTTTTGTAATATCGCACCGGTCAACTGAAAGTCAACGGGGGTGCCCGAGGCTCACCGATTGCCGTTCCTCTGGTCTCGGACAAGCTCACCCATCGAATTACTGTGGGCCCCACGGGTACTGAAGACCTTCAATTTTGACTCCCGAGGAGGATGAATTTTGAACGACAACGAAGGGATAAAGGAATTATTCACGCAATAATTCACAGGTGCGATCATACCAGCACTAATGCACCGGATCCCATCAGAACTCCGAAGTTAAGCGTGCTTGGGCGAGAGTAGTACTGGGATGGGTGACCTCCTGGGAAGTCCTCGTGTTGCACCTCTTTTTTGATCTTTTTCTTTTTTTTTTCCCAGTATTTTTTGTAATATCGCACCGGTCAACTGAAAGTCAACGGGGGTGCCCGAGGCTCACCGATTGCCGTTCCTCTGGTCTCGGACAAGCTCACCCATCGAATTACTGTGGGCCCCACGGGTACTGAAGACCTTCAATTTTGACTCCCGAGGAGGATGAATTTTGAACGACAACGAAGGGATAAAGGAATTATTCACGCAATAATTCACAGGTGCGATCATACCAGCACTAATGCACCGGATCCCATCAGAACTCCGAAGTTAAGCGTGCTTGGGCGAGAGTAGTACTGGGATGGGTGACCTCCTGGGAAGTCCTCGTGTTGCACCTCTTTTTTGATCTTTTTCTTTTTTTTTTCCCAGTATTTTTTGTAATATCGCACCGGTCAACTGAAAGTCAACGGGGGTGCCCGAGGCTCACCGATTGCCGTTCCTCTGGTCTCGGACAAGCTCACCCATCGAATTACTGTGGGCCCCACGGGTACTGAAGACCTTCAATTTTGACTCCCGAGGAGGATGAATTTTGAACGACAACGAAGGGATAAAGGAATTATTCACGCAATAATTCACAGGTGCGATCATACCAGCACTAATGCACCGGATCCCATCAGAACTCCGAAGTTAAGCGTGCTTGGGCGGAGTAGTACTGGGATGGGTGACTCTGGGAAGTCCTCGTGTTGCACCTCTTTTTTGATCTTTTTTTTTTTTTCCCAGTATTTTTTGTAATATCGCACCGGTCAACTGAAAGTCAACGGGGGTGCCCGAGGCTCACCGATTGCCGTTCCTCTGGTCTCGGACAAGCTCACCCATCGAATTACTGTGGGCCCCACGGGTACTGAAGACCTTCAATTTTGACTCCCGAGGAGGATGAATTTTGAACGACAACGAAGGGATAAAGGAATTATTCACGCAATAATTCACAGGTGCGATCATACCAGCACTAATGCACCGGATCCCATCAGAACTCCGAAGTTAAGCGTGCTTGGGCGAGAGTAGTACTGGGATGGGTGACCTCCTGGGAAGTCCTCGTGTTGCACCTCTTTTTTGATCTTTTTCTTTTTTTTTTCCCAGTATTTTTTGTAATATCGCACCGGTCAACTGAAAGTCAACGGGGGTGCCCGAGGCTCACCGATTGCCGTTCCTCTGGTCTCGGACAAGCTCACCCATCGAATTACTGTGGGCCCCACGGGTACTGAAGACCTTCAATTTTGACTCCCGAGGAGGATGAATTTTGAACGACAACGAAGGGATAAAGGAATTATTCACGCAATAATTCACAGGTGCGATCATACCAGCACTAATGCACCGGATCCCATCAGAACTCCGAAGTTAAGCGTGCTTGGGCGAGAGTAGTACTGGGATGGGTGACCTCTGGGAAGTCCTCGTGTTGCACCTCTTTTTTGATCTTTTTCTTTTTTTTTTCCCAGTATTTTTTGTAATATCGCACCGGTCAACTGAAAGTCAACGGGGGTGCCCGAGGCTCACCGATTGCCGTTCCTCTGGTCTCGGACAAGCTCACCCATCGAATTACTGTGGGCCCCACGGGTACTGAAGACCTTCAATTTTGACTCCCGAGGAGGATGAATTTTGAACGACAACGAAGGGATAAAGGAATTATTCACGCAATAATTCACAGGTGCGATCATACCAGCACTAATGCACCGGATCCCATCAGAACTCCGAAGTTAAGCGTGCTTGGGCGAGAGTAGTACTGGGATGGGTGACCTCCTGGGAAGTCCTCGTGTTGCACCTCTTTTTTGATCTTTTTCTTTTTTTTTTCCCAGTATTTTTTGTAATATCGCACCGGTCAACTGAAAGTCAACGGGGGTGCCCGAGGCTCACCGATTGCCGTTCCTCTGGTCTCGGACAAGCTCACCCATCGAATTACTGTGGGCCCCACGGGTACTGAAGACCTTCAATTTTGACTCCCGAGGAGGATGAATTTTGAACGACAACGAAGGGATAAAGGAATTATTCACGCAATAATTCACAGGTGCGATCATACCAGCACTAATGCACCGGATCCCATCAGAACTCCGAAGTTAAGCGTGCTTGGGCGAGAGTAGTACTGGGATGGGTGACCTCCTGGGAAGTCCTCGTGTTGCACCTCTTTTTTGATCTTTTTCTTTTTTTTTTCCCAGTATTTTTTGTAATATCGCACCGGTCAACTGAAAGTCAACGGGGGTGCCCGAGGCTCACCGATTGCCGTTCCTCTGGTCTCGGACAAGCTCACCCATCGAATTACTGTGGGCCCCACGGGTACTGAAGACCTTCAATTTTGACTCCCGAGGAGGATGAATTTTGAACGACAACGAAGGGATAAAGGAATTATTCACGCAATAATTCACAGGTGCGATCATACCAGCACTAATGCACCGGATCCCATCAGAACTCCGAAGTTAAGCGTGCTTGGGCGAGGTAGTACTGGGATGGGTGACCTCCTGGGAAGTCCTCGTGTTGCACCTCTTTTTTGATCTTTTTCTTTTTTTTTCCCAGTATTTTTTGTAATATCGCACCGGTCAACTGAAAGTCAACGGGGGTGCCCGAGGCTCACCGATTGCCGTTCCTCTGGTCTCGGACAAGCTCACCCATCGAATTACTGTGGGCCCCACGGGTACTGAAGACCTTCAATTTTGACTCCCGAGGAGGATGAATTTTGAACGACAACGAAGGGATAAAGGAATTATTCACGCAATAATTCACAGGTGCGATCATACCAGCACTAATGCACCGGATCCCATCAGAACTCCGAAGTTAAGCGTGCTTGGGCGAGAGTAGTACTGGGATGGGTGACCTCCTGGGAAGTCCTCGTGTTGCACCTCTTTTTTGATCTTTTTCTTTTTTTTTTCCCAGTATTTTTTGTAATATCGCACCGGTCAACTGAAAGTCAACGGGGGTGCCCGAGGCTCACCGATTGCCGTTCCTCTGGTCTCGGACAAGCTCACCCATCGAATTACTGTGGGCCCCACGGGTACTGAAGACCTTCAATTTTGACTCCCGAGGAGGATGAATTTTGAACGACAACGAAGGGATAAAGGAATTATTCACGCAATAATTCACAGGTGCGATCATACCAGCACTAATGCACCGGATCCCATCAGAACTCCGAAGTTAAGCGTGCTTGGGCGAGAGTAGTACTGGGATGGGTGACCTCCTGGGAAGTCCTCGTGTTGCACCTCTTTTTTGATCTTTTTCTTTTTTTTTTCCCAGTATTTTTTGTAATATCGCACCGGTCAACTGAAAGTCAACGGGGGTGCCCGAGGCTCACCGATTGCCGTTCCTCTGGTCTCGGACAAGCTCACCCATCGAATTACTGTGGGCCCCACGGGTACTGAAGACCTTCAATTTTGACTCCCGAGGAGGATGAATTTTGAACGACAACGAAGGGATAAAGGAATTATTCACGCAATAATTCACAGGTGCGATCATACCAGCACTAATGCACCGGATCCCATCAGAACTCCGAAGTTAAGCGTGCTTGGGCGAGAGTAGTACTGGGATGGGTGACCTCCTGGGAAGTCCTCGTGTTGCACCTCTTTTTTGATCTTTTTCTTTTTTTTTTCCCAGTATTTTTTGTAATATCGCACCGGTCAACTGAAAGTCAACGGGGGTGCCCGAGGCTCACCGATTGCCGTTCCTCTGGTCTCGGACAAGCTCACCCATCGAATTACTGTGGGCCCCACGGGTACTGAAGACCTTCAATTTTGACTCCCGAGGAGGATGAATTTTGAACGACAACGAAGGGATAAAGGAATTATTCACGCAATAATTCACAGGTGCGATCATACCAGCACTAATGCACCGGATCCCATCAGAACTCCGAAGTTAAGCGTGCTTGGGCGAGAGTAGTACTGGGATGGGTGACCTCCTGGGAAGTCCTCGTGTTGCACCTCTTTTTTGATCTTTTTCTTTTTTTTTTCCCAGTATTTTTTGTAATATCGCACCGGTCAACTGAAAGTCAACGGGGGTGCCCGAGGCTCACCGATTGCCGTTCCTCTGGTCTCGGACAAGCTCACCCATCGAATTACTGTGGGCCCCACGGGTACTGAAGACCTTCAATTTTGACTCCCGAGGAGGATGAATTTTGAACGACAACGAAGGGATAAAGGAATTATTCACGCAATAATTCACAGGTGCGATCATACCAGCACTAATGCACCGGATCCCATCAGAACTCCGAAGTTAAGCGTGCTTGGGCGATGGGAAAGTCCTCGTGTTGCACCTCTTTTTTGATCTTTTTTTTTTTCCCAGTATTTTTTGTAATATTGCACCGGTCAACTGAAAGTCAACGGGGGTGCCCGAGGCTCACCGATTGCCGTTCCTCTGGTCTCGGACAAGCTCACCCATCGAATTACTGTGGGCCCCACGGGTACTGAAGACCTTCAATTTTGACTCCCGAGGAGGATGAATTTTGAACGACAACGAAGGGATAAAGGAATTATTCACGCAATAATTCACAGGTGCGATCATACCAGCACTAATGCACCGGATCCCATCAGAACTCCGAAGTTAAGCGTGCTTGGGCGAGAGTAGTACTGGGATGGGTGACCTCCTGGGAAGTCCTCGTGTTGCACCTCTTTTTTGATCTTTTTCTTTTTTTTTTCCCAGTATTTTTTGTAATATCGCACCGGTCAACTGAAAGTCAACGGGGGTGCCCGAGGCTCACCGATTGCCGTTCCTCTGGTCTCGGACAAGCTCACCCATCGAATTACTGTGGGCCCCACGGGTACTGAAGACCTTCAATTTTGACTCCCGAGGAGGATGAATTTTGAACGACAACGAAGGGATAAAGGAATTATTCACGCAATAATTCACAGGTGCGATCATACCAGCACTAATGCACCGGATCCCATCAGAACTCCGAAGTTAAGCGTGCTTGGGCGAGAGTAGTACTGGGATGGGTGACCTCCTGGGAAGTCCTCGTGTTGCACCTCTTTTTTGATCTTTTTCTTTTTTTTTTCCCAGTATTTTTTGTAATATCGCACCGGTCAACTGAAAGTCAACGGGGGTGCCCGAGGCTCACCGATTGCCGTTCCTCTGGTCTCGGACAAGCTCACCCATCGAATTACTGTGGGCCCCACGGGTACTGAAGACCTTCAATTTTGACTCCCGAGGAGGATGAATTTTGAACGACAACGAAGGGATAAAGGAATTATTCACGCAATAATTCACAGGTGCGATCATACCAGCACTAATGCACCGGATCCCATCAGAACTCCGAAGTTAAGCGTGCTTGGGCGAGAGTAGTACTGGGATGGGTGACCTCCTGGGAAGTCCTCGTGTTGCACCTCTTTTTTGATCTTTTTCTTTTTTTTTTCCCAGTATTTTTTGTAATATCGCACCGGTCAACTGAAAGTCAACGGGGGTGCCCGAGGCTCACCGATTGCCGTTCCTCTGGTCTCGGACAAGCTCACCCATCGAATTACTGTGGGCCCCACGGGTACTGAAGACCTTCAATTTTGACTCCCGAGGAGGATGAATTTTGAACGACAACGAAGGGATAAAGGAATTATTCACGCAATAATTCACAGGTGCGATCATACCAGCACTAATGCACCGGATCCCATCAGAACTCCGAAGTTAAGCGTGCTTGGGCGAGAGTAGTACTGGGATGGGTGACCTCCTGGGAAGTCCTCGTGTTGCACCTCTTTTTTGATCTTTTTCTTTTTTTTTTCCCAGTATTTTTTTGTAATATCGCACCGGTCAACTGAAAGTCAACGGGGGTGCCCGAGGCTCACCGATTGCCGTTCCTCTGGTCTCGGACAAGCTCACCCATCGAATTACTGTGGGCCCCACGGGTACTGAAGACCTTCAATTTTGACTCCCGAGGAGGATGAATTTTGAACGACAACGAAGGGATAAAGGAATTATTCACGCAATAATTCACAGGTGCGATCATACCAGCACTAATGCACCGGATCCCATCAGAACTCCGAAGTTAAGCGTGCTTGGGCGAGAGTAGTACTGGGATGGGTGACCTCTGGGAAGTCCTCGTGTTGCACCTCTTTTTTGATCTTTTTCTTTTTTTTTTCCCAGTATTTTTTGTAATATCGCACCGGTCAACTGAAAGTCAACGGGGGTGCCCGAGGCTCACCGATTGCCGTTCCTCTGGTCTCGGACAAGCTCACCCATCGAATTACTGTGGGCCCCACGGGTACTGAAGACCTTCAATTTTGACTCCCGAGGAGGATGAATTTTGAACGACAACGAAGGGATAAAGGAATTATTCACGCAATAATTCACAGGTGCGATCATACCAGCACTAATGCACCGGATCCCATCAGAACTCCGAAGTTAAGCGTGCTTGGGCGAGAGTAGTACTGGGATGGGTGACCTCCTGGGAGTCCTCGTGTTGCACCTCTTTTTTGATCTTTTTCTTTTTTTTTTCCCAGTATTTTTTGTAATATCGCACCGGTCAACTGAAAGTCAACGGGGGTGCCCGAGGCTCACCGATTGCCGTTCCTCTGGTCTCGGACAAGCTCACCCATCGAATTACTGTGGGCCCCACGGGTACTGAAGACCTTCAATTTTGACTCCCGAGGAGGATGAATTTTGAACGACAACGAAGGGATAAGGAATTATTCACGCAATAATTCACAGGTGCGATCATACCAGCACTAATGCACCGGATCCCATCAGAACTCCGAAGTTAAGCGTGCTTGGCGGAGTAGTACTGGATGGGTGACTCTGGAAGTCCTCGTGTTGCACCTCTTTTTTGATCTTTTTCTTTTTTTTTCCCAGTATTTTTTGTAATATCGCACCGGTCAACTGAAAGTCAACGGGGGTGCCCGAGGCTCACCGATTGCCGTTCCTCTGGTCTCGGACAAGCTCACCCATCGAATTACTGTGGGCCCCACGGGTACTGAAGACCTTCAATTTTGACTCCCGAGGAGGATGAATTTTGAACGACAACGAAGGGATAAAGGAATTATTCACGCATAATTCACAGGTGCGATCATACCAGCACTAATGCACCGGATCCCATCAGAACTCCGAAGTTAAGCGTGCTTGGGCGAGAGTAGTACTGGGATGGGTGACCTCCTGGGAAGTCCTCGTGTTGCACCTCTTTTTTGATCTTTTTCTTTTTTTTTTCCCAGTATTTTTTGTAATATCGCACCGGTCAACTGAAAGTCAACGGGGGTGCCCGAGGCTCACCGATTGCCGTTCCTCTGGTCTCGGACAAGCTCACCCATCGAATTACTGTGGGCCCCACGGGTACTGAAGACCTTCAATTTTGACTCCCGAGGAGGATGAATTTTGAACGACAACGAAGGGATAAAGGAATTATTCACGCAATAATTCACAGGTGCGATCATACCAGCACTAATGCACCGGATCCCATCAGAACTCCGAAGTTAAGCGTGCTTGGGCGAGAGTAGTACTGGGATGGGTGACCTCCTGGGAAGTCCTCGTGTTGCACCTCTTTTTTGATCTTTTTCTTTTTTTTTTCCCAGTATTTTTTGTAATATCGCACCGGTCAACTGAAAGTCAACGGGGGTGCCCGAGGCTCACCGATTGCCGTTCCTCTGGTCTCGGACAAGCTCACCCATCGAATTACTGTGGGCCCCACGGGTACTGAAGACCTTCAATTTTGACTCCCGAGGAGGATGAATTTTGAACGACAACGAAGGGATAAAGGAATTATTCACGCAATAATTCACAGGTGCGATCATACCAGCACTAATGCACCGGATCCCATCAGAACTCCGAAGTTAAGCGTGCTTGGGCGAGAGTAGTACTGGGATGGGTGACCTCCTGGGAAGTCCTCGTGTTGCACCTCTTTTTTGATCTTTTTCTTTTTTTTTCCCAGTATTTTTTGTAATATCGCACCGGTCAACTGAAAGTCAACGGGGGTGCCCGAGGCTCACCGATTGCCGTTCCTCTGGTCTCGGACAAGCTCACCCATCGAATTACTGTGGGCCCCACGGGTACTGAAGACCTTCAATTTTGACTCCCGAGGAGGATGAATTTTGAACGACAACGAAGGGATAAAGGAATTATTCACGCAATAATTCACAGGTGCGATCATACCAGCACTAATGCACCGGATCCCATCAGAACTCCGAAGTTAAGCGTGCTTGGGCGAGAGTAGTACTGGGATGGGTGACCTCCTGGGAAGTCCTCGTGTTGCACCTCTTTTTTGATCTTTTTCTTTTTTTTTTTCCCAGTATTTTTTGTAATATCGCACCGGTCAACTGAAAGTCAACGGGGGTGCCCGAGGCTCACCGATTGCCGTTCCTCTGGTCTCGGACAAGCTCACCCATCGAATTACTGTGGGCCCCACGGGTACTGAAGACCTTCAATTTTGACTCCCGAGGAGGATGAATTTTGAACGACAACGAAGGGATAAAGGAATTATTCACGCAATAATTCACAGGTGCGATCATACCAGCACTAATGCACCGGATCCCATCAGAACTCCGAAGTTAAGCGTGCTTGGGCGAGAGTAGTACTGGGATGGGTGACCTCCTGGGAAGTCCTCGTGTTGCACCTCTTTTTTGATCTTTTTCTTTTTTTTTTCCCAGTATTTTTTGTAATATCGCACCGGTCAACTGAAAGTCAACGGGGGTGCCCGAGGCTCACCGATTGCCGTTCCTCTGGTCTCGGACAAGCTCACCCATCGAATTACTGTGGGCCCCACGGGTACTGAAGACCTTCAATTTTGACTCCCGAGGAGGATGAATTTTGAACGACAACGAAGGGATAAAGGAATTATTCACGCAATAATTCACAGGTGCGATCATACCAGCACTAATGCACCGGATCCCATCAGAACTCCGAAGTTAAGCGTGCTTGGGCGAGAGTAGTACTGGGATGGGTGACCTCCTGGGAAGTCCTCGTGTTGCACCTCTTTTTTGATCTTTTTCTTTTTTTTTTCCCAGTATTTTTTGTAATATCGCACCGGTCAACTGAAAGTCAACGGGGGTGCCCGAGGCTCACCGATTGCCGTTCCTCTGGTCTCGGACAAGCTCACCCATCGAATTACTGTGGGCCCCACGGGTACTGAAGACCTTCAATTTTGACTCCCGAGGAGGATGAATTTTGAACGACAACGAAGGGATAAAGGAATTATTCACGCAATAATTCACAGGTGCGATCATACCAGCACTAATGCACCGGATCCCATCAGAACTCCGAAGTTAAGCGTGCTTGGGCGAGAGTAGTACTGGGATGGGTGACCTCCTGGGAAGTCCTCGTGTTGCACCTCTTTTTTGATCTTTTTCTTTTTTTTTTCCCAGTATTTTTTGTAATATCGCACCGGTCAACTGAAAGTCAACGGGGGTGCCCGAGGCTCACCGATTGCCGTTCCTCTGGTCTCGGACAAGCTCACCCATCGAATTACTGTGGGCCCCACGGGTACTGAAGACCTTCAATTTTGACTCCCGAGGAGGATGAATTTTGAACGACAACGAAGGGATAAAGGAATTATTCACGCAATAATTCACAGGTGCGATCATACCAGCACTAATGCACCGGATCCCATCAGAACTCCGAAGTTAAGCGTGCTTGGGCGAGAGTAGTACTGGGATGGGTGACCTCCTGGGAAGTCCTCGTGTTGCACCTCTTTTTTGATCTTTTTCTTTTTTTTTTCCCAGTATTTTTTGTAATATCGCACCGGTCAACTGAAAGTCAACGGGGGTGCCCGAGGCTCACCGATTGCCGTTCCTCTGGTCTCGGACAAGCTCACCCATCGAATTACTGTGGGCCCCACGGGTACTGAAGACCTTCAATTTTGACTCCCGAGGAGGATGAATTTTGAACGACAACGAAGGGATAAAGGAATTATTCACGCAATAATTCACAGGTGCGATCATACCAGCACTAATGCACCGGATCCCATCAGAACTCCGAAGTTAAGCGTGCTTGGGCGAGAGTAGTACTGGGATGGGTGACCTCCTGGGAAGTCCTCGTGTTGCACCTCTTTTTTGATCTTTTTCTTTTTTTTTTCCCAGTATTTTTTGTAATATCGCACCGGTCAACTGAAAGTCAACGGGGGTGCCCGAGGCTCACCGATTGCCGTTCCTCTGGTCTCGGACAAGCTCACCCATCGAATTACTGTGGGCCCCACGGGTACTGAAGACCTTCAATTTTGACTCCCGAGGAGGATGAATTTTGAACGACAACGAAGGGATAAAGGAATTATTCACGCAATAATTCACAGGTGCGATCATACCAGCACTAATGCACCGGATCCCATCAGAACTCCGAAGTTAAGCGTGCTTGGGCGAGAGTAGTACTGGGATGGGTGACCTCCTGGGAAGTCCTCGTGTTGCACCTCTTTTTTGATCTTTTTCTTTTTTTTTTCCCAGTATTTTTTGTAATATCGCACCGGTCAACTGAAAGTCAACGGGGGTGCCCGAGGCTCACCGATTGCCGTTCCTCTGGTCTCGGACAAGCTCACCCATCGAATTACTGTGGGCCCCACGGGTACTGAAGACCTTCAATTTTGACTCCCGAGGAGGATGAATTTTGAACGACAACGAAGGGATAAAGGAATTATTCACGCAATAATTCACAGGTGCGATCATACCAGCACTAATGCACCGGATCCCATCAGAACTCCGAAGTTAAGCGTGCTTGGGCGAGAGTAGTACTGGGATGGGTGACCTCCTGGGAAGTCCTCGTGTTGCACCTCTTTTTTGATCTTTTTCTTTTTTTTTTCCCAGTATTTTTTGTAATATCGCACCGGTCAACTGAAAGTCAACGGGGGTGCCCGAGGCTCACCGATTGCCGTTCCTCTGGTCTCGGACAAGCTCACCCATCGAATTACTGTGGGCCCCACGGGTACTGAAGACCTTCAATTTTGACTCCCGAGGAGGATGAATTTTGAACGACAACGAAGGGATAAAGGAATTATTCACGCAATAATTCACAGGTGCGATCATACCAGCACTAATGCACCGGATCCCATCAGAACTCCGAAGTTAAGCGTGCTTGGGCGAGAGTAGTACTGGGATGGGTGACCTCCTGGGAAGTCCTCGTGTTGCACCTCTTTTTTGATCTTTTTCTTTTTTTTTTCCCAGTATTTTTTGTAATATCGCACCGGTCAACTGAAAGTCAACGGGGGTGCCCGAGGCTCACCGATTGCCGTTCCTCTGGTCTCGGACAAGCTCACCCATCGAATTACTGTGGGCCCCACGGGTACTGAAGACCTTCAATTTTGACTCCCGAGGAGGATGAATTTTGAACGACAACGAAGGGATAAAGGAATTATTCACGCAATAATTCACAGGTGCGATCATACCAGCACTAATGCACCGGATCCCATCAGAACTCCGAAGTTAAGCGTGCTTGGGCGAGAGTAGTACTGGGATGGGTGACCTCCTGGGAAGTCCTCGTGTTGCACCTCTTTTTTGATCTTTTTCTTTTTTTTTTCCCAGTATTTTTTGTAATATCGCACCGGTCAACTGAAAGTCAACGGGGGTGCCCGAGGCTCACCGATTGCCGTTCCTCTGGTCTCGGACAAGCTCACCCATCGAATTACTGTGGGCCCCACGGGTACTGAAGACCTTCAATTTTGACTCCGAGGAGGATGAATTTTGAACGACAACGAAGGGATAAAGGAATTATTCACGCAATAATTCACAGGTGCGATCATACCAGCACTAATGCACCGGATCCCATCAGAACTCCGAAGTTAAGCGTGCTTGGGCGAGAGTAGTACTGGGATGGGTGACCTCCTGGGAAGTCCTCGTGTTGCACCTCTTTTTTTGATCTTTTTCTTTTTTTTTTCCCAGTATTTTTTGTAATATCGCACCGGTCAACTGAAAGTCAACGGGGGTGCCCGAGGCTCACCGATTGCCGTTCCTCTGGTCTCGGACAAGCTCACCCATCGAATTACTGTGGGCCCCACGGGTACTGAAGACCTTCAATTTTGACTCCCGAGGAGGATGAATTTTGAACGACAACGAAGGGATAAAGGAATTATTCACGCAATAATTCACAGGTGCGATCATACCAGCACTAATGCACCGGATCCCATCAGAACTCCGAAGTTAAGCGTGCTTGGGCGAGAGTAGTACTGGGATGGGTGACCTCCTGGGAAGTCCTCGTGTTGCACCTCTTTTTTGATCTTTTTCTTTTTTTTTTCCCAGTATTTTTTGTAATATCGCACCGGTCAACTGAAAGTCAACGGGGGTGCCCGAGGCTCACCGATTGCCGTTCCTCTGGTCTCGGACAAGCTCACCCATCGAATTACTGTGGGCCCCACGGGTACTGAAGACCTTCAATTTTGACTCCCGAGGAGGATGAATTTTGAACGACAACGAAGGGATAAAGAATTATTCACGCAATATTCACAGGTGCGATCATACCAGCACTAATGCACCGGATCCCATCAGAACTCCGAAGTTAAGCGTGCTTGGGCGAGAGTAGTACTGGGATGGGTGACCTCCTGGGAAGTCCTCGTGTTGCACCTCTTTTTTGATCTTTTTCTTTTTTTTTCCCAGTATTTTTTGTAATATCGCACCGGTCAACTGAAAGTCAACGGGGGTGCCCGAGGCTCACCGATTGCCGTTCCTCTGGTCTCGGACAAGCTCACCCATCGAATTACTGTGGGCCCCACGGGTACTGAAGACCTTCAATTTTGACTCCCGAGGAGGATGAATTTTGAACGACAACGAAGGGATAAAGGAATTATTCACGCAATAATTCACAGGTGCGATCATACCAGCACTAATGCACCGGATCCCATCAGAACTCCGAAGTTAAGCGTGCTTGGGCGAGAGTAGTACTGGGATGGGTGACCTCCTGGGAAGTCCTCGTGTTGCACCTCTTTTTTGATCTTTTTCTTTTTTTTTTCCCAGTATTTTTTGTAATATCGCACCGGTCAACTGAAAGTCAACGGGGGTGCCCGAGGCTCACCGATTGCCGTTCCTCTGGTCTCGGACAAGCTCACCCATCGAATTACTGTGGGCCCCACGGGTACTGAAGACCTTCAATTTTGACTCCCGAGGAGGATGAATTTTTGAACGACAACGAAGGGATAAAGGAATTATTCACGCAATAATTCACAGGTGCGATCATACCAGCACTAATGCACCGGATCCCATCAGAACTCCGAAGTTAAGCGTGCTTGGGCGAGAGTAGTACTGGGATGGGTGACCTCCTGGGAAGTCCTCGTGTTGCACCTCTTTTTGATCTTTTTCTTTTTTTTTTCCCAGTATTTTTTGTAATATCGCACCGGTCAACTGAAAGTCAACGGGGGTGCCCGAGGCTCACCGATTGTCGTTCCTCTGGTCTCGGACAAGCTCACCCATCGAATTACTGTGGGCCCCACGGGTACTGAAGACCTTCAATTTTGACTCCCGAGGAGGATGAATTTTTGAACGACAACGAAGGGATAAAGGAATTATTCACGCAAATTCACAGGTGCGATCATACCAGCACTAATGCACCGGATCCCATCAGAACTCCGAAGTTAAGCGTGCTTGGGCGAGAGTAGTACTGGGATGGGTGACCTCCTGGGAAGTCCTCGTGTTGCACCTCTTTTTTGATCTTTTTCTTTTTTTTTTCCCAGTATTTTTTGTAAATATCGCACCGGTCAACTGAAAGTCAACGGGGGTGCCGAGGCTCACCGATTGCCGTTCCTCTGGTCTCGGACAAGCTCACCCATCGAATTACTGTGGGCCCCACGGGTACTGAAGACCTTCAATTTTGACTCCCGAGGAGGATGAATTTGAACGACAACGAAGGGATAAAGGAATTATTCACGCAATAATTCACAGGTGCGATCATACCAGCACTAATGCACCGGATCCCATCAGAACTCCGAAGTTAAGCGTGCTTTGGGCGAGAGTAGTACTGGGATGGGTGACCTCCTGGGAAGTCCTCGTGTTGCACCTCTTTTTTTGATCTTTTTCTTTTTTTTTTCCAGTATTTTTTTTGTAATATCGCACCGGTCAACTGAAGTCAACGGGGGTGCCGAGGGCTCACCGATTGCGTTTCCTCTGGTCTCGGACAAGCTCACCCATCGAATTACTGTGGGCCCCCACGGGTACTGAAGACCTTCAATTTTGACTCCCGAGGAGGATGAATTTTGAACGACAACGAAGGATAAGGAAAAAGAATTATTCACAGGTGCGATCATACCAGCACTAATGCACCGGATCCCATCAGAACTCCGAAGTTAAGCGTGCTTGGGCGAGAGTAGTACTGGGATGGGTGACCTCCTGGGAAGTCCTCGTGTTGCACCTCTTTTTTGATCTTTTTCTTTTTTTTTTCCCAGTATTTTTTGTAATATCGCACCGGTCAACTGAAAGTCAACGGGGGTGCCCGAGGCTCACCGATTGCCGTTCCTCTGGTCTCGGACAAGCTCACCCATCGAATTACTGTGGGCCCCACGGGTACTGAAGACCTTCAATTTTGACTCCCGAGGAGGATGAATTTGAACGACAACGAAGGGATAAAGGAATTATTCACGCAATAATTCACAGGTGCGATCATACCAGCACTAATGCACCGGATCCCATCAGAACTCCGAAGTTAAGCGTGCTTGGGCGAGAGTAGTACTGGGATGGGTGACCTCCTGGGAAGTCCTCGTGTTGCACCTCTTTTTTGATCTTTAGTACTCAACTGAAAGTCAACGGGGTGCCCGAGGCTCACCGAAATCTCGAGTTCTGATGGATCCGGTGCATTAGTGCTGGTATGATCGGTGAATTATTGCGTGTTGTCGTTCAAAATTCATCCTCCTCGGAGTCAAAATTGAAGGTCTCAGGGGCCCACAGTAATTCGATGGGTGAGCTTGTCCGAGACCAGAGGAACGGCAATCGGTGAGCCTCGGCACCCCCGTTGACTTTCAGTTGACCGGTGCGATATTACAAAAAATACTGGGAAAAAAAAAAAAAAGATCAAAAAAAGAGGTGCAACACGAGGACTTCCCAGGAGGTCACCCATCCCAGTACTACTCTCGCCCAAGCACGCTTAACTTCGGAGTTCTGATGGGATCCGGTGCATTAGTGCTGGTATGATCGCACCTGTGAATTATTGCGTGAATAATTCCTTTATCCCTTCGTTGTCGTTCAAAATTCATCCTCCTCGGAGTCAAAATTGAAGGTCTTCAGTACCCGTGGGGCCACAGTAATCGATGGGTGAGCTTGTCCGAGACCAGAGGAACGGCAATCGGTGAGCCTCGGGCACCCCCGTTGACTTTCAGTTGACCGGTGCGATATTACAAAAAATACTGGGAAAAAAAAAAGAAAAAGATCAAAAAAGAGGTGCAACACGAGGACTTCCCAGGAGGTCACCCATCCCAGTACTACTCTCGCCCAAGCACGCTTAACTTCGGAGTTCTGATGGGATCCGGTGCATTAGTGCTGGTATGATCGCACCTGTGAAATAATTCTTTATCCCTTCGTTGTCGTTCAAAATTCATCCTCCTCGGGAGTCAAAATTGAAGGTCTTCAGTACCGTGGGGCCCACAGTAATTCGATGGGTGAGCTTGTCCGAGACCAGAGGAACGGCAATCGGTGAGCCTCGGGCACCCCCGTTGACTTTCAGTTGACCGGTGGCGATATTACAAAAAATACTGGGAAAAAAAAAGAAAAAGATCAAAAAAGAGGTGCAACACGAGGACTTCCCAGGAGGTCACCCATCCCAGTACTACTCTCGCCCAAGCACGCTTAACTTCGGAGTTCTGATGGGATCCGGTGCATTAGTGCTGGTATGATCGCACCTGTGAATTATTGCGTGAATAATTCCTTTATCCCTTCGTTGTCGTTCAAAATTCATCCTCCTCGGGAGTCAAAATTGAAGGTCTTCAGTACCGTGGGGCCCACAGTAATTCGATGGGTGAGCTTGTCCGAGACAGAGGAACGGCAATCGGTGAGCCTCGGGCACCCCCGTTGACTTTCAGTTGACCGGTGCGATATTACAAAAAATACTGGAAAAAAAAAAAAGAAAAAGATCAAAAAGAGGTGCAACACGAGGACTTCCCAGGAGGTCACCCATCCCAGTACTACTCTCGCCCAAGCACGCTTAACTTCGGAGTTCTGATGGGATCCGGTGCATTAGTGCTGGTATGATCGCACCTGTGAATTATTGCGTGAATATTTCCTTTATCCCTTCGTTGTCGTTCAAAATTCATCCTCCTCGGGAGTCAAAATTGAAGGTCTTCAGTACCCGTGGGGCCCACAGTAATTCGATGGGTGAGCTTGTCCGAGACCAGAGGAACGGCAATCGGTGAGCCTCGGGCACCCCGTTGACTTTCAGTTGACCGGTGCGATATTACAAAAATACTGGGAAAAAAAAAGAAAAAGATCAAAAAGAGGTGCAACACGAGGACTTCCCAGGAGTCACCCATCCCAGTACTACTCTCGCCCAAGCACGCTTAACTTCGGAGTTCTGATGGGATCCGGTGCATTAGTGCTGGTATGATCGCACCTGTGAATTATTGCGTGAATAATTCCTTTATCCCTTCGTTGTCGTTCAAAATTCATCCTCCTCGGGAGTCAAAATTGAAGGTCTTCAGTACCCGTGGGGCCCACAGTAATTCGATGGGTGAGCTTGTCCGAGACCAGAGGAACGGCAATCGGTGAGCCTCGGGCACCCCGTTGACTTTCAGTTGACCGGTGCGATATTACAAAAAATACTGGGAAAAAAAAAGAAAAAGATCAAAAAAGAGGTGCAACACGAGGACTTCCCAGGAGGTCACCATCCCAGTACTACTCTCGCCCAAGCACGCTTAACTTCGGAGTTCTGATGGGATCCGGTGCATTAGTGCTGGTATGATCGCACCTGTGAATTATTGCGTGAATAATTCCTTTATCCCTTCGTTGTCGTTCAAAATTCATCCTCCTCGGGAGTCAAAATTGAAGGTCTTCAGTACCCGTGGGGCCCACAGTAATTCGATGGTGAGCTTGTCCGAGACCAGAGGAACGGCAATCGGTGAGCCTCGGCACCCCCGTTGACTTTCAGTTGACCGGTGCGATATTACAAAAATACTGGGAAAAAAAAAAAAAGAAAAAGATCAAAAAGAGGTGCAACACGAGGACTTCCCAGGAGGTCACCCATCCCAGTACTACTCTCGCCCAAGCACGCTTAACTTCGGAGTTCTGATGGGATCCGGTGCATTAGTGCTGGTATGATCGCACCTGTGAATAATTCTTTTATCCCTTCGTTGTCGTTCAAAATTCATC
>RYYW01000299.1:0-24194 GCA_013621005.1 Aeschynomene evenia | reverse complement strand
GGATCCGGCGCATTAGTGCTGGTATGATCGCACCTGTGAATTATTGCGTGAATAATTCCTTTATCCTTCGTTATCGTTCAAATTCATCCTTTTCGGGAGTCAAAATTGAAGGTCTCCAGTACCCGTGGGGCCCACAGTAATTCGATGGGTGAGCTTGTCCGAGACCAGAGGAACGACAATCGGTGAGCCTCGGGAACCCCCCGTTGACTTTCAGTTGACCGGTGCGATATTACAAAAAATACTGGAGAAAAAAAGAAAAAGATCAAAAAATAGGTGCAACATGAGGACTTCCCAGGAGGTCACCCATCCCAGTACTACTCTCGCCCATGCACGCTTAACTTCGAAGTTCTGATGGGATCCGGTGCATTAGTGCTGGTATGATCGCACCTGTGAATTATTGCGTGAATAATTCCTTTATCCCTTCGTTATCGTTCAAAAATTCATCCTTTTCGGGAGTCAAAATTGAAGGTCTCCAGTACCGTGGGGCCCACAGTAATTCGATGGTGAGCTTGTCCGAGACCAGAGGAACGACAATCGGTGAGACTCGGCACCCCCGTAGACTTTCAGTTGACCGGTGCGATATTACAAAAAATACTGGGAGAAAAAAGAAAAAGATCAAAAAATAGGTGCAACATGAGGACTTCCCAGGAGGTCACCCATCCCAGTACTACTCTCGCCCATGCACGCTTAACTTCGAAGTTCTGATGGGATCCGGTGCATTAGTGCTGGTATGATCGCACCTGTGAATTATTGCGTGAATAATTCCTTTATCCCTTCGTTATCGTTCAAAATTCATCCTTTTCGGGAGTCAAAATTGAAGGTCTCCAGTACCGTGGGGCCCACAGTAATTCGATGGGTGAGCTTGTCCGAGACCAGAGGAACGACAATCGGTGAGCTCGGGACCCCCGTTGACTTTCAGTTGACCGGTGCGATATTACAAAAAATACTGGGAGAAAAAAAGAAAAAGATCAAAAAATAGGTGCAACATGAGGACTTCCCAGGAGGTCACCCATCCAGTACTACTCTCGCCCATGCACGCTTAACTTCGAAGTTCTGATGGGATCCGGTGCATTAGTGCTGGTGGTATGATCGCACCTGTGAATTATTGCGTGAATAATTCCTTTATCCCTTCGTTATCGTTCAAAATTCATCCTTTTCGGGAGTCAAATTGAAGGTCTCCAGTACCCGTGGGGCCCACAGTAATTCGATGGGTGAGCTTGTCCGAGACCAAGGAACGACAATCGGTGAGCCTCGGGCACCCCCGTAACTTTCAGTTGACCGGTGCGATATTACAAAAAATACTGGGAGAAAAAAAGAAAAGATCAAAAAATAGGTGCAACATGAGGACTTCCCAGGAGGTCACCCATCCCAGTACTACTCTCGCCCATGCACGCTTAACTTCGAAGTTCTGATGGGATCGGCGCATTAGTGCTGGTATGATCGCACCTGTGAATTATTGCGTGAATAATTCCTTTATCCCTTCGTTATCGTTCAAAATTCATCCTTTCGGGAGTCAAAATTGAAGGTCTCCAGTACCCGTGGGGCCCACAGTAATTCGATGGGTGAGCTTGTCCGAGACCAGAGGAACGACAATCGGTGAGCCTCGGGAACCCCCGTTGACTTTCAGTTGACCGGTGCGATATTACAAAAAATACTGGGAGAAAAAAAGAAAAAGATCAAAAAATAGGTGCAACATGAGGACTTCCCAGGAGGTCACCCATCCCAGTACTACTCTCGCCCATGCACGCTTAACTTCGAAGTTCTGATGGGATCCGGTGCATTAGTGCTGGTATGATCGCACCTGTGAATTATTGCGTGAATAATTCCTTTATCCCTTCGTTATCGTTCAAAATTCATCTTTTCGGGAGTCAAATTGAAGGTCTCCAGTACCCGTGGGGCCCACAGTAATTCGATGGGTGAGCTTGTCCGAGACCAGAGGAACGACAATCGGTGAGCCTCGGGAACCCGTTGACTTTCAGTTGACCGGTGCGATATTACAAAAAATACTGGGAGAAAAAAAGAAAAAGATCAAAAAATAGGTGCAACATGAGGACTTCCCAGGAGGTCACCCATCCAGTACTACTCTCGCCCATGCACGCTTAACTTCGAAGTTCTGATGGGATCCGGTGCATTAGTGCTGGTATGATCGCACCTGTGAATTATTGCGTGAATAATTCCTTTATCCCTCGTTATCGTTCAAAATTCATCCTTTTCGGGAGTCAAAATTGAAGGTCTCCAGTACCCGTGGGGCCCACAGTAATTCGATGGGTGAGCTTGTCCGAGACCAGAGGAACGACAATCGGTGAGCCTCGGGAACCCCCGTTGACTTTCAGTTGACCGGTGCGATATTACAAAAATACTGGAGAAAAAAGAAAAAGATCAAAAAATAGGTGCAACATGAGGACTTCCCAGGAGGTCACCCATCCCAGTACTACTCTCGCCCATGCACGCTTAACTTCGAAGTTCTGATGGGATCCGGTGCATTAGTGCTGGTATGATCGCACCTGTGAATTATTGCGTGAATAATTCCTTTATCCCTTCGTTATCGTTCAAAATTCATCCTTTTCGGGAGTCAAAATTGAAGGTCTCCAGTACCCGTGGGGCCCACAGTAATTCGATGGGTGAGCTTGTCCGAGACCAGAGGAACGACAATCGGTGAGCCTCGGGAACCCCCGTTGACTTTCAGTTGACCGGTGCGATATTACAAAAATACTGGGAGAAAAAAAGAAAAAGATCAAAAATAGGTGCAACATGAGGACTTCCCAGGAGGTCACCCATCCCAGTACTACTCTCGCCCATGCACGCTTAACTTCGAAGTTCTGATGGGATCCGGCTGCATTAGTGCTGGTATGATCGCACTGTGAATTATTGCGTGAATAATTCCTTTATCCCTTCGTTATCGTTCAAAATTCATCCTTTTCGGGAGTCAAAATTGAAGGTCTCCAGTACCGTGGGGCCCACAGTAATTCGATGGGTGAGCTTGTCCGAGACCAGAGGAACGACAATCGGTGAGCTCGGGACCCCCGTAGACTTTCAGTTGACCGGGTGCGACATTACAAAAAATACTGGGAGAAAAAAAGAAAAAGATCAAAAAATAGGTGCAACATAGGACTTCCCAGGAGGTCACCCATCCCAGTACTACTCTCGCCCATGCACGCTTAACTTCGAAGTTCTGATGGGATCCGGTGCATTAGTGCTGGTATGATCGCACCTGTGAATTATTGCGTAAATAATTCCTTTATCCCTTCGTTGTCGTTCAAAATTCATCGTTTTCGGGAGTCAAAATTGAAGGTCTCCAGTACCCGTGGGGCCCACAGTAATTCGATGGGTAGCTTGTCCGAGACCAGAGGAACGACAATCGGTGAACCTCAGGCACCCCCGTTGACTTTCAGTTGACCGGTGCGATATTACAAAAAATACTGGGAGAAAAAAAGAAAAAGATCAAAAAATAGGTGCAACATGAGGACTTCCCAGGAGGTCACCCATCCCAGTACTACTCTCGCCATGCACGCTTAACTTCGAAGTTCTGATGGGATCCGGTGCATTAGTGCTGGTATGATCGCACCTGTGAATTATTGCGTAATAATTCCTTTATCCCTTCGTTATCGTTCAAAATTCATCCTTTTCGGGAGTCAAAATTGAAGGTCTCCAGTACCCGTGGGGCCCACAGTAATTCGATGGGTGAGCTTGTCCGAGACCAGAGGAACGACAATGGTGAGCTCGGGCACCCCCGTAGACTTTCAGTTGACCGGTGCATATTACAAAAAATACTGGGAAAAAAAAGAAAAAGATCAAAAAATAGGTGCAACATGAGGACTTCCAGGAGGTCACCCATCCCTACTCTCGCGCACGCTTAACTTCGAAGTTCTGATGGGATCCGGTGCATTAGTGCTGGTATGATCGCACTGTGAATTATTGCGTGAATAATTCCTTTATCCCTTCGTTATCGTTCAAAATTCATCCTTTTCGGGAGTCAAAATTGAAGGTCTCCAGTACCCGTGGGGCCCACAGTAATTCGATGGGTGAGCTTGTCCGAGACCAGAGGAACGACAATCGGTGAGCCTCGGGAACCCCCGTTGACTTTCAGTTGACCGGTGCGATATTACAAAAAATACTGGGAGAAAAAAAGAAAAATCAAAAAAGGTGCAACATGAGGACTTCCCAGAGGTCACCCATCCCAGTACTACTCTCGCCCATGCACGCTTAACTTCGAAGTTCTGATGGGATGGGTGCATTAGTGCTGGTATGATCGCACCTGTGAATTATTGCGTGAATAATTCCTTTATCCCTTCGTTATCGTTCAAAATTCATCCTTTTCGGGAGTCAAAATTGAAGGTCTCCAGTACCCGTGGGGCCCACCGATGGGTGAGCTTCCGAGACCAGAGAACGACAATCGGTGAGCCTCGGGAACCCCGTTGACTTTCAGTTGACCGGTGCGATATTACAAAAAATACTGGAGAAAAAGAAAAAGATAAAAAATAGGTGCAACATAGGACTTCCCAGGAGGTCACCCATCCCAGTACTACTCTCGCCCAGCACGCTTAACTTTCTGATGGATGGGTGCATTAGTGCTGGTATGATCGCACCTGTGAATTATTGCGTAATAATTCCTTTATCCCTTCGTTGTCGTTCAAAATTCATCCTTTTCGGAGTCAAAATTGAAGGTCTCCAGTACCGTGGGACAGTAATTCGATGGGTAGCTTGTCCGAGACCAGAGGAACGACAATCGGTGAGCCTCGGCACCCCGTTGACTTTCAGTTGACCGGTGCGATATTACAAAAATACTGGGAGAAAAAAAGAAAAAGATAAAAAAAGGTGCAACATGAGGACTTCCAGGAGTCACCCATCCCAGTACTACTCTCGCCATGCACGCTTAACTTCGAAGTTCTGATGGGATCCGGTGCATTAGTGCTGGTATGATCGCACCTGTGAATTATTGCGTGAATAATTCCTTTATCCCTTCGTTATCGTTCAAAATTCATCCTTTTCGGGAGTCAAAATTGAAGGTCTCCAGTACCGTGGGCCCACAGTAATTCGATGGGTGAGCTTGTCCGAGACCAGAGGAACGACAATAGACTCGGGCACCCCCGTCTTTCAGTTGACCGGTGCGATATTACAAAAATACTGGGAGAAAAAAGAAAAAGATCAAGGTGCAACATGAGGACTTCCCAGGAGGTCACCCATCCCAGTACTACTCTCGCATGCACGCTTAACTTCGAAGTTCTGATGGGATCCGGTGCATTAGTGCTGGTATGATCGCACCTGTGAATTATTGCGTGAATAATTCCTTTATCCCTTCGTTATCGGCACTGCCCCGTTAATTCGATGGGTGAGCTTGTCCGAGACCAGAGGAACGACAATCGGTGAGCCTCGGGAACCCCCGTTGACTTTCAGTTGACCGGTGCGATATTACAAAAAATACTGGGAGAAAAAAAAGAAAAAGATCAAAAAATAGGTGCAACATGAGGACTTCCCAGGAGGTCACCCATCCCAGTACTACTCTCGCCCAGGCTTAGAAGTTCACCCATCCCAGTACTGAATAATTCTCCCTTCGTTATCGTTCAAAATTCATCCTTTTCGGGAGTCAAAATTGAAGGTCGTACTTAATTCGATTCGTCCGAAGTTGAGCTCGGGATTGACTTTCAGTTGACCGGTGCGGTGGTGCATTCCCAGTGTACTGGTAACTTCGAAGTTCTGATGGGATCACCTGTGAATTATTGCGTAAATAATTCCTTTATCCCTTCGTTAAAATCGTCAAAATCTCCAGTACCGTGGGGCCCACAGTAATTCGATGGGTGAGCTTGTCCGAGACCAGAGGAACGACAATCGGTGAGCCTCGGCACCCCGTTGACTTTCAGTTGACCGGTGCGATATTACAAAAATACTGGGAGAAAAAAAGAAAAGAAAAAAAAAAGGTGCAACACGAGGACTTCCTAGGAGGTCACCCATCCCAGTACTACTCTCGCCAAGCACGCTTAACTTCGAGTTCTGATGGGATCCGGCATTAGTGCTGGTATGATCGCACCTGTGAATTATTGCGTGAATAATTCCTTTATCCCTTCGTTGTCGTTCAAAATTCATCCTTTCGGGAGTCAAAATTGAAGGTCTCCAGTACCGTGGGCCCACAGTAATTCGATGGGTGAGCTTGTCCGAGACCAGAGGAACGAAAATCGGTGAGTCGGGACCCCCGTAGACTTTCAGTTGACCGGTGCGATATTACAAAAATACTGGGAGAAAAAAAAAAAAAGATCAAAAAATAGGTGCAACATGAGGACTTCCAAGGAGGTCACCCATCCCAGTACTACTCTCGCCCATGCACGCTTAACTTCGAAGTTCTGATGGGATCCGGTGCATTAGTGCTGGTATGATCGCACCTGTGAATTATTGCGTGAATAATTCCTTTATCCCTTCGTTATCGTTCAAAATTCATCCTTTCGGGAGTCAAAATTGAAGGTCTCAGTACCGTGGGGCCCACAGTAATTCGATGGGTGAGCTTGTCCGAGACCAGAGGAACGACAATCGGTGAGCTCGGGAACCCCGTGACTTTCAGTTGACCGGTGCGATATTACAAAAAATACTGGAGAAAAAAAGAAAAAGATCAAAAAATAGGTGCAACATGAGGACTTCCCAGGAGGTCACCCATCCCAGTACTACTCTCGCCCATGCACGCTTAACTTCGAAGTTCTGATGGGATCCGGTGCATTAGTGCTGGTATGATCGCACCTGTGAATTATTGCGTGAATAATTCCTTTATCCCTTCGTTATCGTTCAAAATTCATCCTTTTCGGGAGTCAAAATTGAAGGTCTCCAGTACCCGTGGGGCCCACAGTAATTCGATGGGTGAGCTTGTCCGAGACCAGAGGAACGACAATCGGTGAGCCTCGGGAACCCCCGTTGACTTTCAGTTGACCGGTGCGATATTACAAAAAATACTGGGAGAAAAAAAAAAAAAGAAAAAATAAAAATAGTGCAACAACAGGACTTCCCAGGAGGTCACCCATCCCAGTACTACTCTCGCCCATGCACGCTTAACTTCGAAGTTCTGATGGGATCCGGTGCATGGTAGTGATCGTATGATCCTGCACAATGTATTTACGCGTGAATTCCTTTATCTTTATCCTTCGTTATCGTTCAAAATTCATCCTTTTCGGGAGTCAAAATTGAAGGTCTCAGTACCCGTGGGGCCCACAGTAATTCGATGGGTGAGCTTGTCCGAGACCAGAGGAACGACAATCGGTGAGCCTCGGGAACCCCCGTTGACTTTCAGTTGACCGGTGCGATATTACAAAAAATACTGGGAGTAAAAAAGGTGAGCTTGTCCGAAAAAGAGTGAACACATATCGGTGAGCCCCAAGAGGTCCCCCCGTTGACTTTCAGTTGACCGGTCTATTACCCAAAAAATACTGGGAGAAAAAAAGAAAAAGCTTAACTTATAGAAGTTCTTATGGGATCGGTGCATTAGTGCTGGTATGATCGCACCTGTGAATTATTGCGTAAATAATACCTTTATCCCTTCGGTCACGTACAAAATTCATCTTTCTGGAGTCACTCTCGCCCATGCACGCTTCCAGTACCCGTGAAGTTCTGATGGGATCCGGTGCATTAGTGCTGGTATGATCGCACCTGTGAATTATTGCGTGAATAATTCCTTTATCCCTTCGTTAAGCTTGTCAAACCATGAGGAGACCAGAGGAACGAATCGGTGAGCTCTCTTTCAGTTGACCGGTGCGATATACAAAAAATACTGTCAAAAAATAGGTGCAACGAGGACTTCTCACCCATCCAGTACTACTCTCGTGCACGCTTAACTTCGAAGTTCTGATGGGATCCGGTGCATTAGTGCTGGTATGATCGCACCTGTGAATTATTGCGTAATAATTCCTTTATCCCTTCGTTATCGTTCAAAATTCATCCTTTCGGGAGTCAAAATTGAAGGTCTCAGTACCGTGGGGCCCACAGTAATTCGATGGGTGAGCTTGTCAGACCAGAGGAACGACAATCGGTGAGCCTCGTTGACTTTCAGTTGACCGACAAAAAATACTGGGAGGAAAAAGATCCGAGGACTTCCCAGGAGGTCACCCATCCCAGTACTACTCTCGGCACGCTTAACTTCGAAGTTCTGATGGGATCCGGTGCATTAGATGATCGCACTGTGAATTTTGCGTGAATAATTCCTTTATCCCTTCGTTATCGTGGGAGTCAAAATTGAAGGAGTACCCGTGGGCCCACAGTAATTCGATCAGACCAGAGGAACGACAATCGGTGAGCCTCGGGAACCCCCGTTGACTTTCAGTTGACCGGTGCGATGCAACCTTCCCAGGAGGTCACCCATCCCAGTACTACTCTCGCCCATTAAAAAAATTAAATTCCCTTTATCCCTTCGTTAAAAAATGGGTGTAAAGTAATTCATGAGCCTTGAGCCTCGGGTTGAGTCACCTGCAACCCCCAGTACCCGTGCCCAAGCACGCTTAACTTCGAAGTTCTGATGGGATCCGGTGCATTAGTGCTGGTATGATCGCACCTGTGAATTATTGCGTGAATAATTCCTTTATCCCTTCGTTATCGTTCAAAATTCATCCTTTTCGGGAGTCAAAATTGAAGGTCTCCAGTACCCGTGGGGCCCACAGTAATTCGATGGGTGAGCTTGTCCGAGACCAGAGGAACGACAATCGGTGAGCCTCGGGCACCCCCGTTGACTTTCAGTTGACCGGTGCGATATTACAAAAAATACTGGGAGAAAAAAGAAAAAGATCAAAAAATAGGTGCAACATGAGGACTTCCCAGGAGGTCACCCATCCCAGTACTACTCTCGCCCATGCACGCTTAACTTCGAAGTTCTGATGGGATCCGGTGCATTAGTGCTGGTATGATCGCACCTGTGAATTATTGCGTGAATAATTCCTTTATCCCTTCGTTATCGTTCAAAATTCATCCTTTTCGGGAGTCAAAATTGAAGGTCTCCAGTACCCGTGGGGCCCACAGTAATTCGATGGGTGAGCTTGTCCGAGACCAGAGGAACGACAATCGGTGAGCCTCGGGAACCCCCGTTGACTTTCAGTTGACCGGTGCGATATTACAAAAAATACTGGGAGAAAAAGAAAAAGATCAAAAAAGGTGCAACATGAGGACTTCCCAGGAGGTCACCCATCCCAGTACTACTCTCGCCCATGCACGCTTAACTTCGAAGTTCTGATGGGATCCGGTGCATTAGTGCTGGTATGATCGCACCTGTGAATTATTGCGTAATAATTCCTTTATCCCTTCGTTATCGTTCAAAATTCATCCTCTTCGGGAGTCAAAATTGAAGGTCTTCAGTACCCGTGGGGCCCACAGTAATTCGTTGGGTGAGCTTGTCAGACCAGAGGAACGACAATCGGTGAGCCTCGACCCCCGTTGACTTTCAGTTGACCGGTGCGATATTACAAAAAATACTGGGAAAAAAAAAAAAGATCGAGGTGCAACACGAGGACTTCCCAGGAGGTCACCCATCCCAGTACTACTCTCGCCAAGCACGCTAACTTCGAAGTTCTGATGGGATCCGGTGCATTAGTGCGGTATGATCGCACTGTGAATTATTGCGTGAATAATTCCTTTATCCCTTCGTTATCGTTCAAAATTCATCCTTTCGGGAGTCAAAATTGAAGGTCTTCAGTACCCGTGGGGCCCACAGTAATTCGTTGGGTGAGCTTGTCAGAGACCAGAGGAACGACAATCGGTGAGCCTCGGGCACCCCCGTTGACTTTCAGTTGACCGGTGCGATATTACAAAAAATACTGGGAGAAAAAAAGAAAAAGATCAAAAAGAGGTGCAACATGAGGACTTCCCAGGAGGTCACCCATCCCAGTACTACTCTCGCCCATGCACGCTTAACTTCGAAGTTCTGATGGGATCCGGTGCATTAGTGCTGGTATGATCGCACCTGTGAATTATTGCGTGAATAATTCCTTTATCCCTTCGTTATCGTTCAAAATTCATCCTTTTCGGGAGTCAAAATTGAAGGTCTCCAGTACCCGTGGGGCCCACAGTAATTCGATGGGTGAGCTTGTCCGAGACCAGAGGAACGACAATCGGTGAGCCTCGGGCACCCCCGTTGACTTTCAGTTGACCGGTGCGATATTACAAAAAAATACTGGGAAAAAAGAAAAAGATCAAAAAATAGGTGCAACATGAGGACTTCCCAGGAGGTCACCCATCCCAGTACTACTCTCGCCCAGCACGCTTAACTTCGAAGTTCTGATGGGATCCGGTGCATTAGTGCTGGTATGATCGCACCTGTGAATTATTGCGTGAATAATTCCTTTATCCCTTCGTTATCGTTCAAAATTCATCCTTTCGGGAGTCAAAATTCACCCATCCTCAGTACCTACTTGGTTGACCATGCACAAAAAATACTGGGAAAAAAAGAAAAAGATCAAAAAGAGGTGCAACACGAGGACTTCCCAGGAGGTCACCCATCCCAGTACTACTCTCGCCAAGTAACTTCGAGTTCTGATGGGATCCGGTGCATTAGTGCTATGATCGCACTTGTGAATTATTGCGTGAATAATTCCTTTATCCCTTCGTTATCGTTCAAAATTCATCTTCGGGAGTCAAAATTGAAGGTCTAGTACCCGTGGGGCCCACAGTAATTCGAAGCTTGTCCGAGACCAGAGGAACGACAATCGGTGAGCCTCGGGAACCCCCGTTGACTTCAGTTGACCGGTGCGATATTACAAAAAATACTGGGAGAAAAAAAGAAAAAGATCAAAAATAGGTGCAACATGAGGACTTCCCAGGAGGTCACCCATCCCAGTACTACTCTCGCCCATGCCCCATTAACTTCGAAGTTCGGTGAGGTCTTCCGTCGCGATTAGCCAGAGGAACGACAATCGGTGAGCCTCGGGAACCCCCGTTGACTTTCAGTTGACCGGTGCGATATTACAAAAATACTGGGAGAAAAAAAGAAAAGATCAAAAAATAGGTGCAACATGAGGACTTCCCAGGAGGTCACCCATCCCAGTACTACTCTCGCCCATGCACGCTTAACTTCGAAGTTCTGATGGGATCCGGTGCATAGTGCTGGTATGATCGCACCTGTGAATTATTGCGTGAATAATTCCTTTATCCCTTCGTTATCGTTCAAAATTCATCCTTTTCGGGAGTCAAAATTGAAGGTCTCCAGTACCGTGGGGCCCACAGTAATTCGATGGGTGAGCTTGTCCGAGACCAGAGGAACGACAATCGGTGAGATCGGGACCCCCGTTGACTTTCAGTTGACCGGTGCGATATTACAAAAATACTGGAGAAAAAAAGAAAAGATCAAAAAAGGTGCAACATAGGACTTCCCAGGAGGTCACCCATCCCAGTACTACTCTCGCCCATGCACGCTTAACTTCGAAGTTCTGATGGGATCCGGTGCATTAGTGCTGGTATGATCGCACTGTGAATTATTGCGTGAATAATTCCTTTATCCCTTCGTGTCGTTCAAATTCATCTTTTCGGGAGTCAAAATTGAAGGTCTCCAGTACCGTGGGGCCCACAGTAATTCGATGGGTGAGCTTGTCCGAGACCAGAGGAACGACAATCGGTGAGCTCGGGCACCCCGTTGACTTTCAGTTGACCGGCGATATTACAAAAAATACTGGGAGAAAAAAAGAAAAAGATCAAAAAATAGGTGCAACATGAGGACTTCCCAGGAGGTCACCCATCCCAGTACTACTCTCGCCCAAGCACGCTTAACTTCGAAGTTCTGATGGGATCCGGTGCATTAGTGCTGGTATGATCGCACCTGTGAATTATTGCGTGAATAATTCCTTTATCCCTTCGTTATCGTTCAAAATTCATCCTTTTCGGGAGTCAAAATTGAAGGTCTCAGTACCCGTGGGGCCCACAGTAATTCGATGGGTGAGCTTGTCCGAGACCAGAGGAACGACAATCGGTGAGCCTCGGGAACCCCCGTTGACTTTCAGTTGACCGGTGCGATATTACAAAAAATACTGGAGAAAAAAAGAAAAAGATCAAAAAATAGGTGCAACATGAGGACTTCCAGGAGGTCACCCATCCCAGTACTACTCTCGCCCATGCACGCTTAACTTCGAAGTTCTGATGGGATCCGGTGCATTAGTGCTGGTATGATCGCACCTGTGAATTATTGCGTGAATAATTCCTTTATCCCTTCGTTATCGTTCAAAATTCATCCTTTTCGGGAGTCAAAATTGAAGGTCTCCAGTACCCGTGGGGCCACAGTAATTCGATGGGTGAGCTTGTCCGAGACCAGAGGAACGACAATCGGTGAGCTCGGGGCACCCCCGTTGACTTTCAGTTGACCGGTGCGATATTACAAAAAATACTGGGGTGCAACATGGGTACTACCCACGCTTAACTTCGAAGTTCTGATGGGATCCGGTGCATTAGTGCTGGTATGAGTTATCGTTCAAAATTCGGGAGTCAAAAAAGGTCTCAGTACCCGTGGGGCCCACAGTAATTCGTGGGTGAGCTTGTCGAGACCAGAGGAACGACAATCGGTGAGCCTCGGGCACCCCCGTTGACTTTCAGTTGACCGTGCAATATTACAAAAAATACTGGGAAAAAAAGAAAAAGATCAAAAAAGAGGTGCAACACGAGGACTTCCCAGGAGGTCACCCATCCCAGTACTACTCTCGCCCAAGCACGCTTAACTTCGAAGTTCTGATGGGATCCGGTGCATTAGTGCTGGTATGATCGCACTGTGAATTATTGCGTGAATAATTCCTTTATCCCTTCGTTATCGTTCAAAATTCATCCTTTTCGGGAGTCAAAATTGAAGGTCTCAGTACCCGTGGGGCCCACAGTAATTCGATGGGTGAGCTTGTCCGAGACCAGAGGAACGACAATCGGTGAGCCTCGGGCACCCCCGTTGACTTTCAGTTGACCGGTGCGATATTACAAAAAATACTGGAGAAAAAAAGAAAAAGATCAAAAAATAGGTGCAACATGAGGACTTCCAGGAGGTCACCCATCCCAGTACTACTCTCGCCCATGCACGCTTAACTTCGAAGTTCTGATGGGATCCGGTGCATTAGTGCTGGTATGATCGCACCTGTGAATTATTGCGTGAATAATTCCTTTATCCCTTCGTTATCGTTCAAAATTCATCCTTTTCGGGAGTCAAAATTGAAGGTCTCAGTACCCGTGGGGCCCACAGTAATTCGATGGGTGAGCTTGTCAGAGACCAGAGGAACGACAATCGGTGAGCCTCGGGCACCCCCGTTGACTTTCAGTTGACCGGTGCGATATTACAAAAAATACTGGGAGAAAAAAAGAAAAAGATCAAAAAATAGGGTGCAACATGAGGACTTCCCAGGAGGTCACCCATCCCAGTACTACTCTCGCCAAGCACGCTTAACTTCGAAGTTCTGATGGGATCCGGTGCATTAGTGCTGGTATGATCGCACTGTGAATTATTGCGTGAATAATTCCTTTATCCCTTCGTTATCGTTCAAAATTCATCCTTTTCGGGAGTCAAAATTGAAGGTCTTCAGTACCCGTGGGGCCCACAGTAATTCGTTGGGTGAGCTTGTCGAGACCAGAGGAACGACAATCGGTGAGCCTCGGGCACCCCCGTTGACTTTCAGTTGACCGGTGCGATATTACAAAAAATACTGGGAGAAAAAGAAAAAGATCAAAAAAAGGTGCAACATGAGGACTTCCCAGGAGGTCACCCATCCCAGTACTACTCTCGCCCATGCACGCTTAACTTCGAAGTTCTGATGGGATCCGGCGCATTAGTGCTGGTATGATCGCACCTGTGAATTATTGCGTGAATAATTCCTTTATCCCTTCGTTATCGTTCAAAATTCATCCTTTTCGGGAGTCAAAATTGAAGGTCTCCAGTACCCGTGGGGCCACAGTAATTCGATGGGTGAGCTTGTCGAGACCAGAGGAACGACAATCGGTGAGCCTCGGGAACCCCCGTTGACTTTCAGTTGACCGGTGCGATATTACAAAAAATACTGGGAGAAAAAAGAAAAAGATCAAAAAATAGGTGCAACATGAGGACTTCCCAGGAGGTCACCCATCCCAGTACTACTCTCGCCCATGCACGCTTAACTTCGAAGTTCTGATGGGATCCGGCGCATTAGTGCTGGTATGATCGCACCTGTGAATTATTGCGTGAATAATTCCTTTATCCCTTCGTTATCGTTCAAAATTCATCCTTTTCGGGAGTCAAAATTGAAGGTCTCCAGTACCCGTGGGGCCCACAGTAATTCGATGGGTGAGCTTGTCCGAGACCAGAGGAACGACAATCGGTGAGCCTCGGGAACCCCCGTTGACTTTCAGTTGACCGGTGCGATATTACAAAAAAATACTGGGAGAAAAAAGAAAAAGATAAAAAAGAGGTGCAACATAAGGACATCCCAGAGGTCACCCATCCCAGTACTACTCTCGCCCAAGCACGCTTAACTTCGAAGTTCTGATGGGATCCGGTGCATTAGTGCTGGTATGATCGCACCTGTGAATTATTGCGTGAATAATTCCTTTATCCCTTCGTTATCGTTCAAAATTCATCCTTTTCGGGAGTCAAAATTGAAGGTCTCCAGTACCCGTGGGGCCCACAGTAATTCGATGGGTGAGCTTGTCCGAGACCAGAGGAACGACAATCGGTGAGCCTCGGGCCCCCCGTTGACTTTCAGTTGACCGGTGCGATATTACAAAAAATACTGGGAGAAAAAAAGAAAAAGATCAAAAAATAGGTGCAACATGAGGACTTCCCAGGAGGTCACCCATCCCAGTACTACTCTCGCCCATGCACGCTTAACTTCGAAGTTCTGATGGGATCCGGTGCATTAGTGCTGGTATGATCGCACCTGTGAATTATTGCGTGAATAATTCCTTTATCCCTTCGTTATCGTTCAAAATTCATCCTTTTCGGGAGTCAAAATTGAAGGTCTCCAGTACCCGTGGGGCCCACAGTAATTCGATGGGTGAGCTTGTCCGAGACCAGAGGAACGACAATCGGTGAGCCTCGGGCACCCCCGTTGACTTTCAGTTGACCGGTGCGATATTACAAAAAATACTGGGAGAAAAGAAAAAGATAAAAAAAAGGTGCAACATGAGGACTTCCCAGGAGGTCACCCATCCCAGTACTACTCTCGCCCATGCACGCTTAACTTCGAAGTTCTGATGGGATCCGGTGCATTAGTGCTGGTATGATCGCACCTGTGAATTATTGCGTGAATAATTCCTTTATCCCTTCGTTATCGTTCAAAATTCATCCTTTTCGGGAGTCAAAATTGAAGGTCTCCAGTACCCGTGGGGCCCACAGTAATTCGATGGGTGAGCTTGTCCGAGACCAGAGGAACGACAATCGGTGAGCTCGGGCACCCCCGTTGACTTTCAGTTGACCGGTGCGATATTACAAAAAATACTGGGAGAAAAAAAAAAAAGATCAAAAAAGGTGCAACATGAGGACTTCCCAGGAGGTCACCCATCCCAGTACTACTCTCGCCCATGCACGCTTAACTTCGAAGTTCTGATGGGATCCGGTGCATTAGTGCTGGTATGATCGCACCTGTGAATTATTGCGTGAATAATTCCTTTATCCCTTCGTTATCGTTCAAAATTCATCCTTTTCGGGAGTCAAAATTGAAGGTCTCCAGTACCCGTGGGGCCCACAGTAATTCGATGGGTGAGCTTGTCCGAGACCAGAGGAACGACAATCGGTGAGCCTCGGGCACCCCCGTTGACTTTCAGTTGACCGGTGCGATATTACAAAAAATACTGGGAGAAAAAAAGAAAAAGATCAAAAAAAGGTGCAACATGAGGACTTCCCAGGAGGTCACCCATCCCAGTACTACTCTCGCCCATGCACGCTTAACTTCGAAGTTCTGATGGGATCCGGTGCATTAGTGCTGGTATGATCGCACCTGTGAATTATTGCGTGAATAATTCCTTTATCCCTTCGTTATCGTTCAAAATTCATCCTTTTCGGGAGTCAAAATTGAAGGTCTCCAGTACCCGTGGGGCCCACAGTAATTCGATGGGTGAGCTTGTCCGAGACCAGAGGAACGACAATCGGTGAGCCTCGGGAACCCCGTTGACTTTCAGTTGACCGGTGCGATATTACAAAAAATACTGGGAGAAAAAAAGAAAAAGATCAAAAAATAGGTGCAACATGAGGACTTCCCAGGAGGTCACCCATCCCAGTACTACTCTCGCCCATGCACGCTTAACTTCGAAGTTCTGATGGGATCCGGCGCATTAGTGCTGGTATGATCGCACCTGTGAATTATTGCGTGAATAATTCCTTTATCCCTTCGTTATCGTTCAAAATTCATCCTTTTCGGGAGTCAAAATTGAAGGTCTCCAGTACCCGTGGGGCCCACAGTAATTCGATGGGTGAGCTTGTCCGAGACCAGAGGAACGACAATCGGTGAGCCTCGGGAACCCCCGTTGACTTTCAGTTGACCGGTGCGATATTACAAAAAAATACTGGGAGAAAAAAGAAAAAGATAAAAAAAGGTGCAACATGAGGACTTCCCAGGAGGTCACCCATCCCAGTACTACTCTCGCCCATGCACGCTTAACTTCGAAGTTCTGATGGGATCCGGTGCATTAGTGCTGGTATGATCGCACCTGTGAATTATTGCGTGAATAATTCCTTTATCCCTTCGTTATCGTTCAAAATTCATCCTTTTCGGGAGTCAAAATTGAAGGTCTCCAGTACCCGTGGGGCCCACAGTAATTCGATGGGTGAGCTTGTCCGAGACCAGAGGAACGACAATCGGTGAGCCTCGGGAACCCCCGTTGACTTTCAGTTGACCGGTGCGACATTAAAAAATACTGGGAGAAAAAAAGAAAAAGATCAAAAAACAGGTGCAACATGAGGACTTCCCAGGAGGTCACATCCCAGTACTACTCTCGCCCATGCACGCTTAACTTCGAAGTTCTGATGGGATCCGGTGCATTAGTGCTGGTATGATCGCACCTGTGAATTATTGCGTAAATAATTCCTTTATCCTTCGTTATCGTTCAAAATTCATCCTTTTCGGGAGTCAAATTTGAAGGTCTCCAGTACCGTGGGGCCCACAGTAATTCGATGGGTGAGCTTGTCCGAGACCAGAGGAACGACAATCGGTGAGCTCGGGACCCCCGTTGACTTTTCAGTTGACCGGTGCGATATTACAAAAAATACTGGGAGAAAAAAAAAAAAAGATCAAAAAAACAGGTGCAACATGAGGACTTCCCAGGAGGTCACCCATCCCAGTACTACTCTCGCCCATGCACGCTTAAATTCGAAGTTCTGATGGGATCCGGTGCATTAGTGCTGGTATGATCGCACCTGTGAATTATTGCGTGAATAATTCCTTTATCCCTTCGTTATCGTTCAAAATTCATCCTTTTCGGGAGTCAAAATTGAAGGTCTCCAGTACCCGTGGGGCCACAGTAATTCGATGGGTGAGCTTGTCCGAGACCAGAGGAACGACAATCGGTGAGCNATGATCGCCCTGTGAATTAATTCTTTTATCCCTTCGTTGTCGTTCAAAATCATCCTCCTCGGGAGTCAAAATTGAAGGTCTTCAGTACCGTGGGGCCCACAGTAATTCGATGGGTGAGCTTGTCCCGAGACCAGAGGAAACGGCAATCGGTGAGCCTCGGGCACCCCCGTTGACTTTCAGTTGACCGGTGCGATATTACAAAAAATACTGGAAAAAAAAAGAAAAAGATCAAAAAAGAGGTGCAACACGAGGACTTCCCAGGAGGTCACCCATCCCAGTACTACTCTCGCCCAAGCACGCTTAACTTCGAGTCTGATGGGATCCGGTGCATTAGTGCTGGTATGATCGCACCTGTGATATTGCGTGAATAATTTTTATCCCTTCGTTGTCGTTCAAAATTCATCCTCCTCGGGAGTCAAAATTGAAGGTCTTCAGTACCGTGGGGCCCACAGTAATTCGATGGGTGAGCTTGTCCGAGACCAGAGGAACGGCAATCGGTGAGCCTCGGGCACCCCCGTTGACTTTCAGTTGACCGGTGCGATATTACAAAAAATACTGGGAAAAAAAAAGAAAAAGATCAAAAAAGAGGTGCAACACGAGGACTTCCCAGGAGGTCACCCATCCCAGTACTACTCTCGCCCAAGCACGCTTAACTTCGGAGTTCTGATGGGATCCGGTGCATTAGTGCTGGTATGATCGCACCTGTGAATTATTGCGTGAATAATTCCTTTATCCCTTCGTTGTCGTTCAAAATTCATCCTCCTCGGGAGTCAAAATTGAAGGTCTTCAGTACCGTGGGGCCCACAGTAATTCGATGGGTGAGCTTGTCCGAGACCAGAGGAACGGCAATCGGTGAGCCTCGGGCACCCCCGTTGACTTTCAGTTGACCGGTGCGATATTACAAAAAATACTGGGAAAAAAAAAGAAAAAGATCAAAAAAGAGGTGCAACACGAGGACTTCCCAGGAGGTCACCCATCCCAGTACTACTCTCGCCCAAGCACGCTTAACTTCGGAGTTCTGATGGGATCCGGTGCATTAGTGCTGGTATGATCGCACCTGTGAATAATTCTTTATCCCTTCGTTGTCGTTCAAAATTCATCCTCCTCGGGAGTCAAAATTGAAGGTCTTCAGTACCGTGGGGCCCACAGTAATTCGATGGGTGAGCTTGTCCGAGACCAGAGGAACGGCAATCGGTGAGCCTCGGGCACCCCCGTTGACTTTCAGTTGACCGGTGCGATATTACAAAAAATACTGGGAAAAAAAAAAGAAAAAGATCAAAAAAGAGGTGCAACACGAGGACTTCCCAGGAGGTCACCCATCCCAGTACTACTCTCGCCCAAGCACGCTTAACTTCGGAGTTCTGATGGGATCCGGTGCATTAGTGCTGGTATGATCGCACCTGTGAATTATTGCGTGAATAATTCCTTTATCCCTTCGTTGTCGTTCAAAATTCATCCTCCTCGGGAGTCAAAATTGAAGGTCTTCAGTACCCGTGGGGCCCACAGTAATTCGATGGGTGAGCTTGTCCGAGACCAGAGGAACGGCAATCGGTGAGCCTCGGGCACCCCCGTTGACTTTCAGTTGACCGGTGCGATATTACAAAAAATACTGGGAAAAAAAAAGAAAAAGATCAAAAAAGAGGTGCAACACGAGGACTTCCCAGGAGGTCACCCATCCCAGTACTACTCTCGCCCAAGCACGCTTAACTTCGGAGTTCTGATGGGATCCGGTGCATTAGTGCTGGTATGATCGCACCTGTGAATAATTCTTTTATCCCTTCGTTGTCGTTCAAAATTCATCCTCCTCGGGAGTCAAAATTGAAGGTCTTCAGTACCGTGGGGCCCACAGTAATTCGATGGGTGAGCTTGTCCGAGACCAGAGGAACGGCAATCGGTGAGCCTCGGGCACCCCCGTTGACTTTCAGTTGACCGGTGCGATATTACAAAAAATACTGGGAAAAAAAAAAAAAAAAGATCAAAAAAGAGGTGCAACACGAGGACTTCCCAGGAGGTCACCCATCCCAGTACTACTCTCGCCCAAGCACGCTTAACTTCGGAGTTCTGATGGGATCCGGTGCATTAGTGCTGGTATGATCGCACCTGTGAATTATTGCGTGAATAATTCCTTTATCCCTTCGTTGTCGTTCAAAATTCATCCTCCTCGGGAGTCAAAATTGAAGGTCTTCAGTACCGTGGGGCCCACAGTAATTCGATGGGTGAGCTTGTCCGAGACCAGAGGAACGGCAATCGGTGAGCCTCGGGCACCCCCGTTGACTTTCAGTTGACCGGTGCGATATTACAAAAAATACTGGGAAAAAAAAAGAAAAAGATCAAAAAAGAGGTGCAACACGAGGACTTCCCAGGAGGTCACCCATCCCAGTACTACTCTCGCCCAAGCACGCTTAACTTCGGAGTTCTGATGGGATCCGGTGCATTAGTGCTGGTATGATCGCACCTGTGAATAATTCTTTATCCCTTCGTTGTCGTTCAAAATTCATCCTCCTCGGGAGTCAAAATTGAAGGTCTTCAGTACCGTGGGGCCCACAGTAATTCGATGGGTGAGCTTGTCCGAGACCAGAGGAACGGCAATCGGTGAGCCTCGGGCACCCCCGTTGACTTTCAGTTGACCGGTGCGATATTACAAAAAATACTGGGAAAAAAAAAAGAAAAAGATCAAAAAAGAGGTGCAACACGAGGACTTCCCAGGAGGTCACCCATCCCAGTACTACTCTCGCCCAAGCACGCTTAACTTCGGAGTTCTGATGGGATCCGGTGCATTAGTGCTGGTATGATCGCACCTGTGAATTATTGCGTGAATAATTCCTTTATCCCTTCGTTGTCGTTCAAAATTCATCCTCCTCGGGAGTCAAAATTGAAGGTCTTCAGTACCGTGGGGCCCACAGTAATTCGATGGGTGAGCTTGTCCGAGACCAGAGGAACGGCAATCGGTGAGCCTCGGGCACCCCCGTTGACTTTCAGTTTGACCGGTGCGATATACAAAAAATACTGGGAAAAAAAAAAGAAAAAGATCAAAAAAGAGGTGCAACACGAGGACTTCCCAGGAGGTCACCCATCCCAGTACTACTCTCGCCCAAGCACGCTTAACTTCGGAGTTCTGATGGGATCCGGTGCATTAGTGCTGGTATGATCGCACCTGTGAATTATTGCGTGAATAATTCCTTTATCCCTTCGTTGTCGTTCAAAATTCATCCTCCTCGGGAGTCAAAATTGAAGGTCTTCAGTACCCGTGGGGCCCACAGTAATTCGATGGGTGAGCTTGTCCGAGACCAGAGGAACGGCAATCGGTGAGCCTCGGGCACCCCCGTTGACTTTCAGTTGACCGGTGCGATATTACAAAAAATACTGGGAAAAAAAAAAGAAAAAGATCAAAAAAGAGGTGCAACACGAGGACTTCCCAGGAGGTCACCCATCCCAGTACTACTCTCGCCCAAGCACGCTTAACTTCGGAGTTCTGATGGGATCCGGTGCATTAGTGCTGGTATGATCGCACCTGTGAATAATTCTTTTATCCCTTCGTTGTCGTTCAAAATTCATCCTCCTCGGGAGTCAAAATTGAAGGTCTTCAGTACCGTGGGGCCCACAGTAATTCGATGGGTGAGCTTGTCCGAGACCAGAGGAACGGCAATCGGTGAGCCTCGGGCACCCCCGTTGACTTTCAGTTGACCGGTGCGATATTACAAAAAATACTGGGAAAAAAAAAAGAAAAAGATCAAAAAAGAGGTGCAACACGAGGACTTCCCAGGAGGTCACCCATCCCAGTACTACTCTCGCCCAAGCACGCTTAACTTCGGAGTTCTGATGGGATCCGGTGCATTAGTGCTGGTATGATCGCACCTGTGAATAATTCCTTTATCCCTTCGTTGTCGTTCAAAATTCATCCTCCTCGGGAGTCAAAATTGAAGGTCTTCAGTACCCGTGGGGCCCACAGTAATTCGATGGGTGAGCTTGTCCGAGACCAGAGGAACGGCAATCGGTGAGCCTCGGGCACCCCCGTTGACTTTCAGTTGACCGGTGCGATATTACAAAAAATACTGGGAAAAAAAAAAGAAAAAGATCAAAAAAGAGGTGCAACACGAGGACTTCCCAGGAGGTCACCCATCCCAGTACTACTCTCGCCCAAGCACGCTTAACTTCGGAGTTCTGATGGGATCCGGTGCATTAGTGCTGGTATGATCGCACCTGTGAATTATTGCGTGAATAATTCCTTTATCCCTTCGTTGTCGTTCAAAATTCATCCTCCTCGGGAGTCAAAATTGAAGGTCTTCAGTACCCGTGGGGCCCACAGTAATTCGATGGGTGAGCTTGTCCGAGACCAGAGGAACGGCAATCGGTGAGCCTCGGGCACCCCCGTTGACTTTCAGTTGACCGGTGCGATATTACAAAAAATACTGGGAAAAAAAAAGAAAAAGATCAAAAAAGAGGTGCAACACGAGGACTTCCCAGGAGGTCACCCATCCCAGTACTACTCTCGCCCAAGCACGCTTAACTTCGGAGTTCTGATGGGATCCGGTGCATTAGTGCTGGTATGATCGCACCTGTGAATTATTGTGAATAATTCTTTATCCCTTCGTTGTCGTTCAAAATTCATCCTCCTCGGGAGTCAAAATTGAAGGTCTTCAGTACCGTGGGGCCCACAGTAATTCGATGGGTGAGCTTGTCCGAGACCAGAGGAACGGCAATCGGTGAGCCTCGGGCACCCCCGTTGACTTTCAGTTGACCGGTGCGATATTACAAAAAATACTGGGAAAAAAAAAGAAAAAGATCAAAAAAGAGGTGCAACACGAGGACTTCCCAGGAGGTCACCCATCCCAGTACTACTCTCGCCCAAGCACGCTTAACTTCGGAGTTCTGATGGGATCCGGTGCATTAGTGCTGGTATGATCGCACCTGCGTGAATAATTCCTTTATCCCTTCGTTGTCGTTCAAAATTCATCCTCCTCGGGAGTCAAAATTGAAGGTCTTCAGTACCGTGGGGCCCACAGTAATTCGATGGGTGAGCTTGTCCGAGACCAGAGGAACGGCAATCGGTGAGCCTCGGGCACCCCCGTTGACTTTCAGTTGACCGGTGCGATATTACAAAAAATACTGGGAAAAAAAAAAGAAAAAGATCAAAAAAGAGGTGCAACACGAGGACTTCCCAGGAGGTCACCCATCCCAGTACTACTCTCGCCCAAGCACGCTTAACTTCGGAGTTCTGATGGGATCCGGTGCATTAGTGCTGGTATGATCGCACCTGTGAATTATTGCGTGAATAATTCCTTTATCCCTTCGTTGTCGTTCAAAATTCATCCTCCTCGGGAGTCAAAATTGAAGGTCTTCAGTACCGTGGGGCCCACAGTAATTCGATGGGTGAGCTTGTCCGAGACCAGAGGAACGGCAATCGGTGAGCCTCGGGCACCCCCGTTGACTTTCAGTTGACCGGTGCGATATTACAAAAAATACTGGGAAAAAAAAAAGAAAAAGATCAAAAAAGAGGTGCAACACGAGGACTTCCCAGGAGGTCACCCATCCCAGTACTACTCTCGCCCAAGCACGCTTAACTTCGGAGTTCTGATGGGATCCGGTGCATTAGTGCTGGTATGATCGCACCTGTGAATTATTGCGTGAATAATTCCTTTATCCCTTCGTTGTCGTTCAAAATTCATCCTCCTCGGGAGTCAAAATTGAAGGTCTTCAGTACCGTGGGGCCCACAGTAATTCGATGGGTGAGCTTGTCCGAGACCAGAGGAACGGCAATCGGTGAGCCTCGGGCACCCCCGTTGACTTTCAGTTGACCGGTGCGATATTACAAAAAATACTGGGAAAAAAAAAGAAAAAGATCAAAAAAGAGGTGCAACACGAGGACTTCCCAGGAGGTCACCCATCCCAGTACTACTCTCGCCCAAGCACGCTTAACTTCGGAGTTCTGATGGGATCCGGTGCATTAGTGCTGGTATGATCGCACCTGTGAATAATTCTTTTATCCCTTCGTTGTCGTTCAAAATTCATCCTCCTCGGGAGTCAAAATTGAAGGTCTTCAGTACCGTGGGGCCCACAGTAATTCGATGGGTGAGCTTGTCCGAGACCAGAGGAACGGCAATCGGTGAGCCTCGGGCACCCCCGTTGACTTTCAGTTGACCGGTGCGATATTACAAAAAATACTGGGAAAAAAAAAGAAAAAGATCAAAAAAGAGGTGCAACACGAGGACTTCCCAGGAGGTCACCCATCCCAGTACTACTCTCGCCCAAGCACGCTTAACTTCGGAGTTCTGATGGGATCCGGTGCATTAGTGCTGGTATGATCGCACCTGTGAATATTGCGTTAATTTTTATCCCTTCGTTGTCGTTCAAAATTCATCCTCCTCGGGAGTCAAAATTGAAGGTCTTCAGTACCCGTGGGGCCCACAGTAATTCGATGGGTGAGCTTGTCCGAGACCAGAGGAACGGCAATCGGTGAGCCTCGGGCACCCCCGTTGACTTTCAGTTGACCGGTGCGATATTACAAAAAATACTGGGAAAAGAAAAAGAAAAAGATCAAAAAGAGGTGCAACACGAGGACTTCCCAGGAGTCACCCATCCCAGTACTACTCTCGCCCAGCACGCTTAACTTCGGAGTTCTGATGGGATCCGGTGCATTAGTGCTGGTATGATCGCACCTGTGAATAATTCTTTTATCCCTTCGTTGTCGTTCAAATTCATCCTCCTCGGGAGTCAAAATTGAAGGTCTTCAGTACCGTG
>RYYW01000298.1:43470-74005 GCA_013621005.1 Aeschynomene evenia | reverse complement strand
CGAAATTAGAAGCTATCACTTTGCTTATGTGGCTGTGTCCTTTTCAGAACGGCTCCCTGCTACAGTCAGCGCGAAATGAGGAACTTTCAGAACTGCACAGTGCGCGTGTTCCCACTTCCTTAGCTAGGTGTAGCGAGCTTTCTGAGACTGTTTGCGATCCCTTGAGTCCAGACACTTGGTTGCTTCTGAGTCCAACCTTCTAAGAGTTGTACGAACTTCTGAGGCGAACCTTCTGAGGGAAGACCCTTTTGAGAATTACTAGTCGCAAGGTCTTCTGAGACCCTTCTGAGGCGACAGCGTTCTTTCCTCAGAAACATGTTTTCACCTTCTGCGCTTCTGAGACATCCTTTCTGATATCTTTGGCGCTATGATTTTATCAATTGATCTCGAGGCTACTTGATGTTTTGTCTTGGTCTTTGCTCATGGTATTGCAATAATTTAAAGCTTTCTGAGACACTTAGCGCACATATTAGCAAAACCTTAAGTAAAATTTATACTTATGGCTTACCTTGTTATCATTAAAACTTTCATAACTCTAAGAGAATTATGCTTAATTCTCTAAAAGGGTTCTGGAGCTTACAGTAATGAGCCTATTTTGGTCCTAATTGAGTGTACTGAGCTTCATTTGGTCTTACTTTGGTCAATGGCTCCAATTTAGTCACTAGGATGTTGTAGATAACCAAAGGATGACCAAATGAGCCTATTTTGGTCCTAATTGAGTGTATTGAGCGTCATTTGGTCTTACTTTGGTCAATGGCTCCATTTTAGTCACTAGGAAGGTTTAGATAACCAAATGATCATCTAATAAGCCTATATTGGTCCTAATTGAGTGTATTGAGCTTCATTTGGTCTTACTTTGGTCAATGGCTCCATTTTAGTCACTAGGAAGTTCTAGATAACCAAAGGATAATGTGATGAGCCTATTTTGGTCCTAATTGAGTGTATTAAGCATCATTTGGTCTTACTTTAGTCAATGGCTCCATTTTAGTCACTAGGATGGTTTATATAACAAAGGATGATGTAACGAGCCTATGTTGGTCCTAATTAAGTATATTGAGCTTCATTAGGTCATACTTTGGTCAATTCTTCCATTCTACTCACTAGGAAGGTTTAGATAACCAAAGGATGACCTAATTAGCCTATTTTGGTCCTAATTGAGTGTATTGAGCTTCAATTGGTCTTACTTTGGTCAATGGCTCCATTTTAGTCACTAGGATGTTGTAGATAACCAAAGGATGATGTAATGAGCCTATTTTGGTCCTAATTGAGTGTATTGAGCTTCATTTGGTCTTTCTTTGGTCAATGGCTGCATTGTAGTCACTAGGATGTTGTAGATAACCAAAGGATGACCTAATGAGCCTATTTTGGTCCTAATTGAGTGTATTGAGCTTCCTTTTGTCTTACTTTGGTCAATGGCTCTATTTTAGTCACTAGGATGTTGTAGATAACCAAAGGATGATGTAATGAGCCTATTTTGGTCCTAATTGAGTGTTGAGCTTCATTTGGTCTTACTTTGGTCAATTGCTCAATTTTAGTCACTAAGATATTGTAGATAACCAAAGGATGATGTAATGAGCCTATTTTGATCCTAATTGAGTGTATTGAGCTTCATTTGGTCTTACTTTGGTCAATGGCTCCATTTTAGTCACTAGGAAGTTATAGATAACCAAAGGATGATGTGTTGAGCCTATTTTGGTCCTAATTGAGTGTATTGAGCATCATTTGGTCTTACTTTAGTCACTAGCTCCATTTTAGTCACTAGGATGGTTTATATAACCAAAGGATGATGTAACGAGCCTATGTTGGTTCTAATCGAGTGTATTGAGCTTCATTAGGTCTTACTTTGGTCAATTCTTCAATTCTACTCACTAGGAAGGTTTAGATAACCAAAGGAAGGCCTAATGAGCCTATTTTGGTCCTAATTGAGTGTATTGAGCTTCATTTGATCAATGGCTGCATTTTAGTCACTAGGATGTTGTAGATAACCAAAGGATGATGTAATGAGCCTATTTTGGTCATAATTGAGTGTACTTAGCTTCATTTGGTCTTACTTTAGTCAATGGCTCCAGTTTAGTCACTAGGATGTTGTAGATAACCAAAGGATGACCAAATGAGCCTATTTTGGTCCTAATTGAGTGTATTGAGCTTCATTTGGTCTTACTTTGGTCAATGGCTCCATTTTAGTCACTATGATGTTGTAGATAACTAAAGGATGATGTAATGAGCCTATTTTGGTCCTAATTGAGTATATTGAGCTTCATTTGGTCTTACTTTGGTCAATGGCTCCATTTTAGTTACTAGGATGGTTTAATAACCAAAGGATGATGTAATGAGCCTATTTTGGTTCTAATTGAGTGTATTGAGTTTCATTAGGTCTTACTTTGGTCAATTCTTTCATTTTAGTCACTAGGAAGTTTTAGATAACCTAAGGATGACCTAATGAGCCTATTTTGGTCCTAATTGAGTGTATTGAGCTTTATTTGGTCTTACTTTGGTCAATGGCTCCATTTTAGTCAATAGGATGGTGTAGATAACCAAAGGATAACCTAATGAGCCTATTTTGGTCCTAATTGAGTGTATTGAGCTTCATTTGGTCTTACTTTGGTCAATGGCTCCATTTTAGTCACTAGGATGTTGTAGATAACCAAAGGATGATGTAATGTGTAAGCTCCAAAACCCTTATGAGAGAATTAGGCATAATTCTCTTAGAGTTATTAAAGTTTTAATGATAACAAGGTAAGCCATAAGTATAAAAATTTTACTTAATGTTTTGCTAATATGTGCGCTAAGTGTCTCAGAAAGCTTTAAATTATTGCAATACCATGAGCAAAGACCAAGACAAAACATCAAGTAGCCTCGAGATCAATTGATAAAATCATAACGCCAAAGATATCAGAAAGGATGTCTCAGAAGCGCAGAAGGTGAAAACATGTTTCTGAGGAAAGAACACTGTCGCCTCAGAAGGGTCTCAGAAGACTTTGCGACTAGTAGTTCTCAGAAGGGTCTTCCCTCAGAAGGTTCGCCTCAGAAGTCCGTACAACTCTTAGAAGGTTGGACTCAGAAGCAACCAAGTGTCTGGACTCAAGGGTGAAGGTGTGTGTTAGCACGAGAAGGGGGGGTTGAATCGTGCTAAGATTTTCAAAATACTCTTCTAAAACTCTTTCTTTCAAAAGCACTTCTCAGAAGGGTATCCTTGTGAGTCGCAGCGGAGAGTCCTTCTGAGGAAGTAAAGTTTCTCAGAACCTTTGCTTTCTGAGAAGATCAACCTTCTTGGTGATTTCTGAAACTTGTAGATTATAACTATCAAGTGTAAATACTTGTAGTTATAATGAAAGAGTGTTAGTATAATAATAACTATATTAACATGATAGTATATTCAAGATATACATGAGATATTAACATAGTTGTAGCAACTAGAAACCATGTATAGAGACACTTTCTAGATAAGTTATCTAATATGAAGAATGAGGAACTTATTCAAGATAATATCTACGCACATAATATATACTATAAACTTCAGAAACACATTCTTGTTCAAAGAGAAATGGTCATAGAGCCTCAGAACCCTCATACGAAGTTTCTGATATTACTTTCTGGTGAGAGCATAATTTGTACTGGTTCATTACGTTATTAATATCTCTCACCCCAGTCATCGAATCAAAGATCCAACCGTTCAAATGTTAGAACTATGTGTCCTTAACATTCTCATAAATTTTCAGCTCGATCCAACGGTTAACGAATCCGTATATGAAGAACTACGATGACTGGTTTATAGAAAATCTGCTCTAAGAACTCATTATGTTCTTGCACGTTTTCACTTCAAAAGTTGTCTTTCTCTCTTATGTAATTTTCTGATAGAAAAAGCTAGTTAATATCATGCATCTTATACTTTATATAGAGTGTGAATTAAGATAAAGATTAAGCAACTAGAAATTAAATTAGCAATAAAGTTCAGAGAGAAGTATAGAAAGTGATCACAATTTTATACTGGTTCGGCCAATGATGCCTACATCCAGTTCTCAAACAATTGTTTGAGTTCCACTAACTTTCTTCAAAGTTACAGATATTATCAAGCCTTGTCAGGCTCTCTCAAGTATTCTTTCTTCTAGCCTCTTCAGGCTTTGCAGTGAATATTCTTTCCACAAGCCTTTGCAGGCTAAGCATAAATATTCTTTCCTCAAGCCTTCTCAGGCTAAGCTTTCGATATTCTTTCCTCAAGCCTTCTCAGGCTAAGCCACCTTTTCACACTAGAAAAGGATTTACATTGCCTTAGATTACACTAAGGACTTTTCACTCCACTCTTACAAGTAAGAGATTAGTATTCTTTCATCAAGCCACTTCTGGCTTCTCTTGCTTAACTCAACACAATGAGCAAGACTAGTATTCTTTGATTGGCCTCTTCAGGCTACTTGCTCATTTACCATGAGACTTTTACAAGTATTCTTTTCCTAGCCTCTTCAGGCTCTAATTGCTCAACTCCACATGAGTGAGACTTTTACAAATAAATACAGATTTGTGTTTGAAAGATGTGTGCGTAAAGCACTTACAAACAAATGCTTAAGGACTTTGAATGAACAAAGGAAATCCTTAAACAACTCCTATTCAAAGCTTGCAACAGCAAGAATATTATCTAATGAAAGGATGAGAATAGAATATTTCAAGAAATTTTCTTTTGAGAGAAAATTTCTCTTTTACAGAATCTCGGGTTTCTCAAGGAATATGAGTAGAAAAGATTTGATTTGATTCCTTAGAGTGACCCTAGATGCTGTTAGTGATGTGTTATAAAGTTGAATTAATGTTCTAACATCACTAGGAAATTTGGCAGCATTGCAGCAACGTGCAAGCTCACTTTGTGTCTTGTTGGGAGCTTATTTATAGCCTTTTCCAGATTATAGCCGTTGTGCACAGTTCCCAAGACTTTCTGATATGTCCTTCTGAGAGACTACCTTCTGAGAGGACTGTCTTCTGAGAGCTTTCCGAGAGTACTGCCTTCTGAGAGCTTTCTGAGAGGACTGCTTTGTGAGAGCTTTCCGAGAGTACTGCCTTCTGAGAGCTTTCTGAGAGGACTGCTTTCTGAGAGCTTTCCGAGAGTACTGCCTTCTGAGAGCTTTCTGAGAGGACTGCTTTCTGAGAATTTGTGCTTCTCACAAATTCTATTCAGCCTTCTGAGAAAACTGCTTTCTCATAACCAAGTCAGCACTTCATGAGAAGGCTGATGCATCTTCTTGATGTGTCTTGACTAACCCAATGAGAAGTTTCTGAAAGAATTTCTTCCTTCCTTAATGATGTATCTTCTCATTCAAGATGCCTTGATTAGATCAGAGGGTGATTCCTCAGATGTAGATTTTTCTCAGCTTCTTGAAGGAACTTCTTGGACAGCTTTCTCATAAGCTCACAGCTTCTGAGAGCTTCTCAGATGCTGGCTTTCTGAACTTTCTTCGGAAGGTGTATCTTCTGATACTTACGCAGAAAGTCTCTTATGCTGTCTCAGAAAGTACTTAAATATAGATCTTGATTTCCTTAAGTGCTTTCTGAATGATTCTTATCAGAATCTGATGCTTCCATTTTGTCTTCTGGGACTGCTTTCTGGAGCTCGGCTTTCGCAGAAACTTTCTAGTCTTCTTAGAAGACTTTCTTGGCTTCTTGGAGGATGCTTTCGAGAAGTCTTCTTGGTCTTGATATCTTCTCGGTTTATGAACAGTTTCTTTATCAGAAACTTGAACTTCTTAGCTTCTAGAAACCTATTCTTGAAGTGTTCTGATATTACCGCTTTCTCCATTCTTCTGGAAGTGCTCTCTTCAGAAGGTTCTCATATCTTCTAAGTGAGGGTGGCTTTCTGAGAGAAGGTCCTTCTGAGAGGAAACCTTTCTGAGGAAAATCTTGTGCAGCCTTCTGAGTAGTTTCTGAGTGAAATTCTCAAAGAGCTTTCTCATATCTTCTTAGAAGACTCTTCTAATAAATTATCAGAGTTCTTCCTTGGCTTTTAGTGCGATCTTCAGAGATGACTTTCTCAAGTCTTCTCATGTGAAAATACTTGATACTTTGGCGCATTCTCAAGAGTTTTCCCATGCCTTGACATCCTTCTGAGAGGCTTTGTTCTTCTTCATTTTGCTCTTCCAAAACCATGTGCTTTGGGTGCTTGTTATCCCAACTTTCGTATGGCTTTAGCTATATCAAAAAGCTTTCTTACTGCACATATCAACACCCATTAAATTATTCTAACAAAATATTTTCTTTGTATTAATTTGTTATCACTCAAAACCAAGTATTTAATGATTTCCAATCATTAGCACTTCTTGGAAGGGTGCTGGAGCTTACAAAGGGATCGCAAGCAGTCTCAGAAAGCTCGCTACAACTAGCTAAGGAAGTGGGAACACGCGCACTGTGCAGTTCTGAAAAGTTCCTCATTTCGCGCTGACTGTAGCAGGGAGCCGTTCTGAAAAAGGACACAGCCACATAAGCAAAGTGAAAACTTCTAATTTCGCGGCTCTTGATGCCTATATATATGAGTTCAATTCCAGAGCAATGTGACGAAACTCTTGCGCAAAAAAAACTCTTGATTAAACGTGCCAAAACTCTGTTGAATTGAAAATCATTTTTGCGAAAACTTAGAACTTTCTCAGAAAGACAATTTTTACGAAATTGTTCTTCTAACTTTGCAAAATCTTCTAGTTCTGAATCGGTGTAAATTCTTACATTTGTAAGTTAAATCTAGAAGTCTACTAAGGGTCAAATTAAGTGTGTAGCTTAATCTTAGTAGTTGATTTTCGAAAGCAAAAACAACTTCCCGAAAAATGCTAAGTCCTTCGTTGGTTGAAGGCAGTTTTTAAGTCCTCTGGTGTTTGAGGCAAAGTTCAAAGTCCTTAATTGTTTAAGGCAAGGAAGTCCTCGATTGTGAGGCAAGGAAGTCCTTAAGTGTTTAAGGCAAGGAAGTCCTCTAGTGTTGGAGGCAAGGAAATCCACTTCGGGTTGTGAAGTGGTGGAAGTCCTTTACGTGGTAAAGGCATTGTTGTCTGGGAAGGCACTTTGAGAAGAATATCCAAGAAACTCTCAACTGAAGGTGAAGACTGGAGTAGGTTGTTATAACCGAACCAGTATAAAACTCTTTGTGTTAAGCTTTTCTCCCTTGCTCTTTACTTGCATAAATATTTGAGAAAAACTCTACCACGATTCTAATTAAGAGGTCTCTTGAAAATTTTATATTGATCAAAATCAGAAAGCTTTTAAGAAATTCAAACCTTAAGTCATTTTCTTAAAATTCCTCAGAAAGGAACTTTCTCAGAAAGACAAAGTTCTCAGAAACTTAATCTTCTCAGAAAGCAATTTCCGCTGCAAACTCTTAATCCTACCTTATGAGTAAAAACAGCTTTCTAAGTAAAAGTTTTAAGAAGTAATTTTTAAAACTTGCACGATTCAACCCCCCCTTCTCGTGCACATATACACTTTCATAATGAGCCTATTTTGGTCTTAATTGAGTGTATTGAGCTTCATTTTGTCTTACTTTGGTCAATGGCTCCATTTTAGTCACTATGATGTTGTAGATAACCAAAGAATGATGTAATGAGCCTATTTTGGTCCTAATTGAGTGTATTGAGCCTTATTTTGTCTTACTTTGGTCAATGGCTCCATTTAGTCACTATGGTGTTTATATAACCAAAGGATGATGTAATGAGCCTATTTTGGTTCTAATTGAGTGTATTGAGCTTCATTAGGTCTTACTTTGGTTAATTCTTCCAAAGGATGACCTAATGAGCCTATTTTGGTCCAAATTAAGTGTATTGAGCTTCATTTTGTCTTACTTTGGTCAATGGCTCCATTTTAGTCACTAGGAAGTTGTAGATAACCAAAGATGATGTGTTGAGCCTATTTTGGTCCTAATTGAGTGTATTGAGCATCATTTGGTTTACTTTAGTCATTGGCTCCATTTTAGTCACTAGGATGGTTTATATAACCAAAGGATGATGTAACGAGCCTATGTTGGTCCTAATTAAGTGTATTGAGCTTCATTAGGTCTTACTTTGGTCAATTCTTCCATTCTACTTACTAAGAAGGTTTAGACAACCAAAGGATGACCTAATGAGCCTATTTTGGTCCTAATTGAGTGTATTGAGCTTCATTTGGTCTTACTTTGGTTAATGGCTCCATTTTAGTCACTAGGATGTTGTAGATAACCAAAGGATGATGTAATGATCCTATTTTGGTCCTAATTGAGTGTATTGAGCTTCATTTGGTCTTACTATGGTCAATGACTCGATTTTAGTCACTAGGATGTTGTAGATAACCAAAGGATGACTTAATGAGCCTATTTTTGGTCCTAATTGAGTGTATTGAGCTTCATTTGGTCTTACTTTGGTCAATGGCTCCATTTTTAGTCAATAGGATGGTGTAGATAACCAAAGGATAACCTAATGAGCCTATTTTGGTCCTAATTGAGTGTATTGAGCTTCATTTGGTCTTACTTTGGTCAATGGCTCCATTTTAGTCACTAGAATGTTGTAGATGACCAAAGGATGATGTAATGAGCCTATTTTGGTCTTAATTGATTGTATTGAACTTCATTTTGTCTTACTTTGGTCAATGGCTCCATTTTAGTCACTAGGATGTTGTAGATAACCAAAGGATGACGTAATGAGCCTATTTTGGTCCTAATTGAGTGTATTGAGCCTTATTTTGTCTTACTTTGGTCAATGACTCTATTTTAGTCACTATGATGGTTTATATAACCAAAGGATGATGTAATGAGCCTATTTTGGTTCTAATTGAGTGTATTGAGCTTCATTAGGTCTTACTTTGGTTAATTCTTCCAAAGGATGACCTAATGATCCTATTTTGGTCCTAATTAAGTGTATTGAGCTTCATTTGGTCTTACTTTGGTCAATGTCTCCATTTTAGTCACTAGGAAGTTGTAGATAACCAAAGGATGATGTGATGAGCCTATTTTGGTCCTAATTGAGTGTATTCAGCTTCATTTGGTCTTACTTTAGTCAATGGCTCCATTTTAGTCACTAGGATGTTGTAGATAACCAAAGGATGACTTAATGAGCCTATTTTGGTCATAATTGAGTGTATTGAGCTTCATTTGGTCTTACTTTGGTCAACTGCTTAATTTTAGTCACTAAGATATTGTAGATAACCAAAGGATGATGTAATGGGCCTATTTTGGTCCTAATTGAGTGTATTGAGCTTAATTTCGTCTTACTTTGGTCAATGGCTCCATTTTAGTCACTAGGATGTTGTAGATAACCAAAGGATGACGTAATGAGCCTATTTTGGTCCTAATTGAGTGTATTGAGCTTCATTTGGTCTTACTTTGGTCAATGGCTCCATTTTAGTCACTAGGATGTTGTAGATAACCAAAGGATGATGTAATGAGCCTATTTTGGTCCTAATTGAGTGTATTGAGCTTCATTTGGTCTTACTTTGGTCAATGGCTCCATTTTAGTTACTAGGATGTTGTAGATAACCAAAGGATGATGTGTTGAGCCTATTTTGGTCCTAATTGAGTGTATTGAGCATCATTTGGTTTACTTTAGTCATTGGCTCCATTTTAGTCACTAGGATGGTTTATATAACCAAAGGATGATGTAACGAGCCTATGTTGGTCCTAGTTAAGTGTATTGAGCTTCATTAGGTCTTACTTTGGTCAATTCTTCCATTCTACTTACTAAGAAGGTTTAGACAACCAAAGGATGACCTAATGAGCCTATTTTGGTCCTAATTGAGTGTATTGAGCTTCATTTGGTCTTACTTTGGTTAATGGCTCCATTTTAGTCACTAGGATGTTGTAGATAACCAAAGGATGATGTAATGATCCTATTTTGGTCCTAATTGAGTGTATTGAGCTTCATTTGGTCTTACTATGGTCAATGACTCGATTTTAGTCACTAGGATGTTGTAGATAACCAAAGGATAACCTAATGAGCCTATTTTGGTCCTAATTGAGTGTATTGAGCTTCATTTGGTCTTACTTTTGTCAATGGCTCCATTTTAGTCACTAGAATGTTGTAGATGACCAAAGGATGATGTAATGAGCCTATTTTGGTCTTAATTGATTGTATTGAGCTTCATTTTGTCTTACTTTGGTCAATGGCTCCATTTTAGTCACTAGGATGTTGTAGATAACCAAAGGATGACGTAATGAGCCTATTTTGGTCCTAATTGAGTGTATTGAGCCTTATTTTGTCTTACTTTGGTCAATGGCTCTATTTTAGTCACTATGATGGTTTATATAACCAAAGGATGATGTAATGAGCCTATTTTGGTTCTAATTGAGTGTATTGAGCTTCATTAGGTCTTACTTTGGTTAATTCTTCCAAAGGATGACCTAATGATCCTATTTTGGACCTAATGATCCTATTTTGGTCCTAATTAAGTTTATTGAGCTTCATTTGGTCTTACTTTGGTCAATGGCTCCATTTTAGTCACTAGGAAGTTGTAGATAACCAAAGGATGATGTGTTGAGCCTATTTTGGTCCTAATTGAGTGTATTGAGCATCTTTTTGTCTTACTTTAGTCATTGGCTCCATTTTAGTCACTAGGATGGTTTATATAACCAAAGGATGATGTAACGAGCCTATGTTGGTCCTAATTAAGTGTATTGAGCTTCATTAGGTCTTACATTCGTCAATTCTTCCATTCTACTTACTAAGAAGGTTTAGATAACCAAAGTATGACCTAATGAGCCTATTTTGGTCCTAATTGAGTGTATTGAGCTTCATTTGGTCTTACTTTGGTCAATGGCTCCTTTTTGTCATTAGGATGTTTTAGATAACCAAAGGATGATGTAATGAGCCAATTTTGGTCCTAATTGAGTGTATTGAGCTTCATTTGGTCTTACTTTAGTCAATGACTCGATTTTAGTCACTAGGATGCTGTAGATAACCAAAGGATGACTTAATGAGCCTATTTTGGTCCTAATTGAGTGTATGGAGCTTCATTTGGTCTTACGTTGGTCAATGGCTCCATTTTAGTTACTAGGATGGTTTATATAACCAAAGGATGATGTAATGAGCCTATTTTGGTTCTAATTGAGTGTATTGAGTTTCATTAGGTCTTACTTTGGTCAATTCTTTCATTTTAGTCACTAGGAAGTTTTAGATAACCTAAGGATGACCTAATGAGCCTACTTTGGTCCTAATTGAGTGTATTGAGCTTCATTTGGTCTTACTTTGGTCAATGGCTCCATTTTAGTCAATAGGATGGTGTAGATAACCAAAGGATAACCTAATGAGCCTATTTTGGTCCTAATTGAGTTTATTGAGCTTCATTTGGTCTTACTTTGGTCAATGGCTCCATTTTAGTCAATAGGATGGTGTAGATAACCAAAGGATAACCTAATGAGCCTATTTTGGTCCTAATTGAGTGTATTGAGCTTCATTTGGTCTTACTTTGGTCAATGGCTCCATTTTAGTCACTAGGATGTTGTAGATAACCAAAGGATGATGTAACGAGCCTATGTTGGTCCTAATTAAGTGTATTGAGCTTCATTAGGTCTTACTTTGGTCAATTCTTCCATTCTACTTACTAGGAAGGTTTAGACAACCAAAGGATGACCTAATGAGCCTATTTTGTTCCTAATTGAGTGTATTGAGCTTCATTTGGTCTTACTTTGGTCAATGGCTCCATTTTAGTCACTAGGATGTTGTAGATAACCAAAGGATGATGTAATGAGCCTATTTTGGTCCAAATTGAGTGTATTCAGCTTCATTTGGTCTTACTTTGGTCAATGACTCGATTTTAGTCACTAGGATGTTGTAGATAACCAAAGGATGACTTAATGAGCATATTTTGGTCCTAATTGAGTGTATTGAGCTTCATTTGGTCTTACTTTGGTCAACTGCTTAATTTTAGTCACTAAGATATTGTAGATAACCAAAGGATGATGTAATGGGCCTATTTTGGTCCTAATTGAGTGTATTGAGCTTCATTTCGTCTTACTTTGGTCAATGGCTCCATTTTAGTCACTAGGATGTTGTAGATAACCAAAGGATGACGTAATGAGCCTATTTTGGTCCTAATTGAGTGTATTGAGCTTCATTTGGTCTTACTTTGGTCAATGGCTCCATTTTAGTCACTAGGATGTTGTAGATAACCAAAGGATGATGTAACGAGCCTATGTTGGTCCTAATTAAGTGTATTGAGCTTCATTAGGTCTTACTTTGGTCAATTCTTCCATTCTACTTACTAGGAAGGTTTAGACAACCAAAGGATGACCTAATGAGCCTATTTTGGTCCTAATTGAGTGTATTGAGCTTCATTTGGTCTTACTTTGGTCAATGGCTCCATTTTAGTCACTAGGATGTTGTAGATAACCAAAGGATGATGTAATGAGCCTATTTTGGTCCTAATTGAGTGTATTCAGCTTCATTTGGTCTTACTTTGGACAATGGCTCCATTTTAGTCACTAGTGTAAGCTCCAGAACCCTTCTGAGAGAATTAAGCATAAATTCTCTTAGAGTCATGAAAGTTTTAATGATAACAAGGTAAGCCATAAGTATAAAATTTTACTTAAGGTTTTGCTAATATGTGCGCTAAGTGTCTCAGAAAGCTATAAATTATTGCAATGCCATGAGCAAAGACCAAGACAAAACATCAAGTAACCTCGAGATCAATTGATAAAATCATAGCGCCAAAGATATCAGAAAGGATATCTCAGAAGCGCAGAAGGTGAAAACATGCTTCTGAGGAAAGAACACTGTCGCCTCAGAAGGGTCTCAGAAGACCTCGCGACTAGTAGTTCTCAGAAGGGTCTTCCCTCAGAAGGTTAGCCTCAGAAGTCCGTACAACTCTTAGAAGGATGGACTCAGAAGCAACCAAGTGTCTGGACTCAAGGAAGTGCAAACAGACTCAGAAAGCTCGCTACAACTAGCCAAGGAAGTGGGAACACGCGCACTGTGCAGTTCTGAAAAGTTCCTCATTTTGCGCTGACTGTAGCAGGGAGCCGTTCTGAAAAGGACACAGCCACATAAGCAAAGTGAAAGCTTCTAATTTCGCGGCCCTTTGATGCCTATATATATGAGTTCAATTCCAGAGCAATATGACGAAACTCTTGCACTAAAACTCTTGATTAAACGTGCCAAAACTCTGTTGAATTGAAAATCATTTTGCGAAAACTTAGAACTTTCTCAGAAAGACAATTTTTACGAAATTGTTTTTCTAACTTTGCAAAATCTTCTAGTTCTGAATTGGTGTAAATTCTTACATTTGTAAGTTAATCCTAGAAGTCTACTAAGTGTAAAACTAGGTTTGTAACTTAGTCTTGGTAGTTGTTTTCGATCAAAACAAACTTTCTGAAAAACGCTAAGTCCTTCGTTGTTTGAAGGCAGTTTTAAGTCCTCTAGTGTTTGAGGCAAGGAAGTCCTCTGTTGTGAGGCAAGGAAGTCCTCTGTTGTGAGGCAAGGAAGTCCTTAATTGTTTAAGGCAACGAAGTCCTCTGTTGTGAGGCAAGGAAGTCCTCTGTTGTGAGGCAAGGAAGTCCTTAATTGTTTAAGGCAAGGAAGTCCTCTAGTGTGAGGCAAGGAAATCCACTTCGGGTTGTGAAGTGGTGGAAGTCCTTTACGTGGTAAAGGCAGTGTTGTCTGGGAAGGCACATTAAGAAGAATATCTAAGAACTCTCAACTAAAGGTTGAGGACTGGAGTAGGTTGGTTATAACCGAACCAGTATAAAATCCCTTGTGTTAAGCTTTTCTCCCTAACTCATTACGTGTCCAAATCTTTGAGAAAAACTCTATCACAACTTTAATCAAGAGGTCTTTTGAAAACCTTATTGATTAAAATCAGAAAGCTTTTAAGAAACTCAAATCTTAAGTCGTTTTCTTAAAAATCTCTCAGAAAGGAACTTTCTTAGAAAGACTAAGTTCTCAGAAACTTAATCTTCTCAGAAAGCATTTTCCGCTGCAAACTCTTAATCATACCTTCTGAGTAAAAACAGCTTTCTAAGTAAAAGTTTTAACAAGCAATTTTTAAAACTTGCACGATTCAACCCCCCCCTTCTCGTGCACACATACACTTTCAATTGGCATCAGAGCTCGGTCCTTAAGGGGTTGAGCACTTCGCAGTGTCAAGGAAAAAGATCCACGAAGGGAAATATGAACTCACCAGCTGCATTCATATCAGATGGGGCCTCAATAAACAGACCTCCGATGTTTCTCGGAGACAGCTTCGACTACTGGCGTGACAGGATGACGCTGTTCATCAAGCACACCAGTTTGGACTTATGGGATAGGATCGAGAATGGAGACTATCAGCCTCTGCAGACAATTACAGAGGATGCTGTAGTTGCAACAGACGCTGAGCCAGGAGCGGCACCTCCAACACTCAGAACCTATACAAGACGAGTCCCTAAGGATGAATGGACTCAAGAGATGAAAGAGAAGATACAACTCAACTTCAAAGCTAAATACATTCTTCTCTGCGCCTTGCCCAAGGTAGAATACGACAAGATTGTGTCGTGTGATACCGCTCAAGAAATTTGGGAGAGATTACACATGCTGCACGAAGGAAATGATGAAGTCAAGGAAACTAAGGTATCAATGCTCGTACATAAGTACGAGTCCTTCTGCATGCAACCTGAGGAAACTATTGACAACATGTCAATAAGATTTCTCCACATCATAAATCAGCTAAAGGTCTTGGGAAAGACCTACTCCAACGCTGAGATGGTGAGGAAAATTCTCAGAAGCCTCTCTGCCAAGTGGCGCCCAAAGGTGACAGCAATCCAAGAAGCAAAGGATCTAAATCAGCTGGTTTAGATGTATTGTTTGGCTCACTCAAAACTCACGAGATTGAGCTTGAAGGACTACTTGGAGGACCATCTTCATCCTCAAGACCTCAGAAAGCTCTGGCTCTGAAAAGTCAGATCAAAAAGACTTCAAAAGCCTTAAAGGCTGAAGAAATATCTGAATCTGAAAACGATCAAAACTCAGATTCCGATGAAGATGACATCTCTCTTCTAGTAAGGAAAATGAAGAAAGCTTGGAAGAGAAGACCAAGCAAAGACAAAGAGATCACACCTAGAAAAGGAAAGTCAAAGTCTTCTGATGCCACATGTTTTGGCTGTGGAGAAAAGGGCCACTTCAGAACGGAGTGCCCTCAGAACAAGGGAAAGAAGAAGTTCATTCCCAAGAAGAAGAAGAAGGCAATGGCTGCTACATGGAGTGACTCAGAAGAGGAAGACTCTGAGTCAGAAAGTGAAGAGGAAGCTAATGTCTGCTTCATGGCCGGTACTGACTATATTCTGGAAACAGAATCTGAGTCAGAAGAGGTACCAAACACTCCTCCTCTCTCATACTCATACAATGAGATCTCAGAACTCTATGAAGAGCTTCTGAGAGACTCAAACGAATTAGCTAACAATTTCAGCAAACTAAGAAAGTCTTTTAAATCCTTAGAAGCTGAAAATGCTAGACTAATTCAAGAAGTAGAGAACCTAAGGCTTGAAAGAGATGACTTTAAAAATAGATATCTTGAAAGTCACAACCTCTATCAAGCTTTAGAAACAATGTCCTCTGTAACTATTGAAAAAGCCGAACTGGCTTTGATAGAATTACAAAAGACAAATGAGCTTCTCACTTCTGACCTGGTTAAGATGGTCAAGGGTTGAAAAAATGATGACACTCTTGCTTGGTGGTCAAAGACCTTACAAGGATAAGAAGTGGACTTGGTTATGAAGAAATCTTCGAACCAAATGACATTGATCCATCCTTAACTAAATCACCTCGCACGTGCATAGCATGTTTCAAGAGTGGCCATGGTTCTGAAAAATGTCCTATGTTGGAAAAAGGAAAAATCTCTAAGCCTCATAAGGCTCAAAAGAAAACTCAGAAGGCTAAACTTTCTAAGAAGAGTAACCCCTCTCAGAAGGGAAAACTTCTCAGAAAGCAAAAGCTTCTGAAAAGGGCAAACAAAAAGTCTCTGACTCTCAAAACCATGACCCCTCTAAGAAAAGAAGGCAAAAGTCCAAGAAAAGCTAACAAGCAAGGACCCAACAAAGAATGGGTACCTAAATCTGTTAATTCTGTGACTGCAGGTGCATCATCAAGCGCTGCTTCACCACCACGATTGAGCAGTGGTACCTTGACAGTGCTGCTCAAGGCACATGACTGGAAGCAAGCACTGGTTTCAGAAGTCTCAAGCCCAAGAAAGGCGGAACAGTGCGATTCCGGTGATGGCGCTAAAGGAGAGTCACTGCAATCGGAGATGTTGGTAAGGATTCCTCTCACCAAATCTCAGATGTACTTTTGGTCGATGGCTTAAACTCACAATCTATTAAGCATTAGTCAATTTTGTGACAAAGGCTTAAAAGTTGAGTTTTATGCCAAGTATTGTCATGTGATTAATCTCACAAATGACAAGATCGTTCTGGAAGGAAAACGTGTTGGTAACATTTATGTTATCCATCTGGATGATCTAAAGGATCAAAAATGTGGAATGCCTTGTCTCTGTCCAAGAAGACAAATGGCTATGCATAAGAAACTTGGTCATGCCCATATGAGACTTCTTTCTGAACTCTCTCAGAAAGACTTGTAAAGGGCCTTTCCCAGAATTAAGTATCAGAAGGATGCAAACCTGCGACTTCTGTGAAAAAGGGAAACAGACCAAGGCTTCCTTTCCCAGTAAAAGTGGTATTTCTACTCAGAAACCACTGAACTGCTCCACATGGATCTTCTTCGGACAACCAGAACAGCTTCCCTTTCTGGAAAACGCTATGGTCTTGTCATAGTGATGATTACTCCAGATTCACTTGGGTTTTTCTTTCTAGCTTCTAAGGAAGAAACTTTTGAGAAGTTCAAAGGATTTGCGAAAAGAGTTTCAACTGAAAAAGATTCGCACATTCATGCCATTAGATCAGATCATGGTGGTGAATTTGAGAATCATGCTTTTTGAAAAGCTTTGTGAAAATCTGGGCATAGCTCACGAATTCTCATCTCCCAGAACTCCTCAACAAAATGGAGTAGCTGAGAGAAAGAATCGAAGCCTTCAAGAGATGGCTAGAACAATGCTCTTAGAAAGTGGACTTTCAAAAGGTTTCTGGGCTGAAGCAGTAAATACTTCATGCTACATTCAGAATCGAGTCTTTCTAAGACCAATTCTGAAAAAGACACCTTACGAGCTATGGAAAAATAAAATACCAAACATCTCTTATTTCCATACATTTGGTTCTTCTTGTTTTATTCTCAACACCAAGGACAAACTCTCTAAGTTTGATCCTAAATCCGATGATGATACTTCCTAGGATACTCCTCAGTCTCTAAAGCTTACAGAGTATATAACAAAAGGAGTAAATGTGTTGAAGAGACAATCCATATTAAATTCAAAGAACTTAGTAAGGACCTGTCTCAGAAAGATGCTTAACTTAGAAGATGAATTTGAGAAACTCAACATCACTTCTGAGAAAGCCAAAAGAAAATTCTTATAGATGATGAGACTGACTTCCAAACCCATGGAACAATCATCTTCATCTAAAGAAAATCCAGTAACATCATCAAAGCTCCAGAACCTAGAGAATCTACTTCTCCAAATTCAATGGAACCTAGATTCTCAGAAGGACAAGCTTCTGATGACTCAGAAAGAGAACCTTCTGTGTCTCATTCTCAGAACCCTACCCCTAAAGGATCAGAGGTTCAAGAGACTTGAAGAACATCTCTCAGAATGAAGTCTTGGCAATCCAGAAAGTGGCGTGAGAACCAGAAGGAACTATACAAATCTTGCTATGGTCTCTGATCTGGAACCAAATTCCATAGAAGAGGCGTTAGATGATCCTAGCTGGGTAAATGCCATGCAGGATGAACTTGACCAATTGAGAGAAATCAAGTTTGGAAACTGACTCAGAAACCCAAAGGCAAGAGTGTCATTGGGACTAAATGGGTGTTTCGAAACAAACTTGATGAAAACGGTCAAGTCGTGAGAAACAAGGCAAGATTGGTTGCTCAAGGGTACAACCAACAAGAAGGGATAGATTATGATGAAACTTTTGCGCCCAGTCGCAAGATTGGAAGCTATCAGAATGTTGCTAGCTTTTGCTGCACATAAAGGTTTCAAACTCTATCAGATGGACGTTAAGTCCGCCTTCTTGAATGGATACCTTTCTGAGGAAGTTTATGTAAAACAACCTCCTGGTTTTGTGAATGATGCATTCCCGAATCATGTATTCAAGCTTACAAAGGCTCTCTATGGTTTGAAACAAGCTCCAAGAGCTTGGTACGATAGATTGAGCTCTTTCTTGCTTAAAAACGGATTCTCAAGAGGGAAGTGGACACAACTCTTTTTACGCTCTCAGAAGACTCTGGCTTCTTGATTGTCCAGATTTATGTTGATGACATAATATTTGGCGCAACCAATGAATGCCTTTGCAAAGAATTCTCCAAGCTTATGCAAGGTGAATTCGAGATGAGCATGATGGGAGAATTAAAATTCTTCCTAGGATTGCAAATCAAGCAAGAGTCGGAAGGGACAGTCATTCATCAAGAGAAGTATACCAAGGAACTTCTGAGGAAGTTTCTGATGGATAAGGCCAAACCCATGAGCACTCCCATGCATCCCTCTCAAGTAATTGACTTGGATGAAGATGGTGAGAAAGTCTCAGAAAGCAACTATCGAGGGATAATTGGCTCACTTCTCTACTTAACCGCCTCCAGACCAGATATCCAACTCAGTGTTGGGATCTGTGCTAGATTCCAGTCTAAGCCCAAGCAATCACACTTGACTGCAGTTAAACGAATTTTACGATATTTAAGTGGAACTACTAATCTTGGTCTTTGGTACGAGAAAGGTTGTTCTTCTGATGTTGTAGGTTACTGCGATGCCGACTACGCTGGAGATAGGATAGATCGCAAAAGCACAAGTGGGTGCTGCTGCTTCTTTGGAAAATGCTTGATCACTTGGTCTTGCAAGAAGCAAAATACGATCGCCCTATCAACTGCTGAAGCTGAATATGTGTCTGCTGCGAACTGCTGTTCTCAGATGCTCTGGATTAAGAATCAGCTACTTGATTATCAATTAAGGTACACCAAAATTCCTATCCTCTGTGATAATACAAGTGCTATCAACTTAGCTAAGAATCCTATTCAGCATTCTCGATCCAAGCACATCGATATAAAACATCATTTTATTAGGGATCATGTGCAAAAAGGCGACATTGAACTCAAATTTGTAAATACTGAGGATCAAATCTCAGATATATTTACAAAGCCTTTACCCGAGGATCGTTTCAATGTTCTGAAAGGATTTCTCAATTTAAGATGTTTCTAAGTGCTTTGAAATTTAAAAACTCTCTTAGAAACCCCCCCTTAGTCCTAGTTTAGATTCTGAGACGAACAAATAGAACTAAGCCTCTGAGCTTGAAGTAGGAAAACACAGGAAAACCCTATCTGAGAAAATTTGGTCTCAGAAGACTCATCTCTCAGAAAGGAGATCTTCTGAAACATCTCTCAGAAGGAGGATTTCTCAGAAGGACCACCTCTCTCAGAAAGGTACCTTCCGAGAAACAAGTTACCAACGGTAACTTTTGGATAAGTGGCAGAAAACGGCTAGTTATCAACCATGACTATAAATACTTATAGCAGTGTTTCATTTGAGCACTTTACGTCCAAAACTTACCAAAACTCTGCCAAAACCTCTCCTCGCTTTCCAATCATCACCTGCTCTCTCTCTCTCTGTTTCTCTCTTGTTCTTCTCTATCCTTTCTCAAAACTTAAAACCTTTCCTTCAAATGGCCGTCTTTGGAGAAATCAAGGGCTTAATGAGAAACAATCTCAATGAGATATCCGAAGATATTCTCTATGACAATGAGGAAATGCAGTCCCTATTCCACAAGACTTATCTCCCAAGGAATCTTGCCATGGGAAGGGTATTGCCTCTCAATGTCTACAATCAGGTGGACGAAATCCAATTCACCTTTCTCAAGCAACCCGGATGGCCAGCCATGATGAGCTCCGAAGACGTATGCTACCCAAATGTGGTAAGGGCTTTCTATTCGCAAATAGAAAGGTTCACCAACAAAGGGGTCAAGAGCAAGATTGGTGACCAACAGATCCGCTTCTCCTCCTCTGACATCAACAAAGTCTTCAAGACTTTGAATGGTGGCGCTGTCATCGCCGACGACCCAGAATGGGTCAAGGAGGTAGATGACTCGGAAGAAGAAGTCGTGACTCTTCTGACTGGTAGCAACAGCCTACCACTCAAAGGAGTAAAGGTGCCTCATCTCACGCAAGAGGCTCGGATCATCTTCTCCGTTGTGCAACACACCCTTCTCCCTCGGATTGGAGACATGGGGAACGTTACCACCATGGACGCCTGCCTGCTGTACCACCTACTGAAAAAGGAAAGAGTAGATTTTGGGAGGATGGTGCTCAACTACATGATGCACCAGGCTCATCCAAAGAGGGCTCTCACAAGTCTACCTTACGGAAGCCTTCTGACCAGAATCCTCAACCATTTCTCCTTCCCACTTGAAGACTATGAATATGTCTTCAACCACAGTAAGTTCTCCATGGTCACCTTCAACAACATCAAGAAGAAGAAGGTACCAGATACGGGGGCACCTAAGAAGAAGGAGGAAGCAAAGCCTTCTAAGGGAACTGCTGGTCCCATCCAGCCCTCTAAGGCTGAGAAAGGAAAGGAAAAGGTTTCCGATCCTCCAGAAAAGAAGAAGAAGAAGCAAAAGGTGACTCATCCTTCTCCAACAAGGGTGACACGGAGTATGGCTTCTGAGGAAGCTCAGAAGACTCCTCAGAAGGCACCTACAGTTGCTGAGGCTGCTGAAGACTCAGAAGAAACAACATCTGAGCAACCCATGACCAGAAAAAGGAAAGCACCTCCCACTCTCCAAGTCCCAGACGTGCCACCAGAAGGGAAAAAGAAACGTGGTCGTTTGGTAAAAGCTAACTCTAACACTCCACCTTCATTTCTTCACTCTTCTTCTACTTCAATTCCTATTTCTGATTCTGTTGATGGTTTTACACCCACCAAATTTAAACTAAACTCCTACATTCCTTGAAATATCAGGGAAAACTCACAAAGGAGTGGGATAAAACCACCAAGAAACAGAGCCCGCCAAAGCCGACGGGTAAAGAAATTGTAGCAGTTACTGCTACTGCTGCCACCACCGCTGCTGCTACTACAGCTGCTGTTGAAGAAGAAGCAGAAGCTTCTCATCACTCCTCCCCATCTGGACATGTCTCCCCCACCAGAGAAGACATTCAGGGGCATGCGGAAATGTCGCTGATTCCTCTTCCGAGGAAGAAGATGCGGCACGCTTTCGCATGAGCATCGCACTCCAGATGCTGGAAGCTCCAAGAAGAGGCCCAGAAGAAGCCCTCTGCGGTTTCTATGGTGGAACTTTCTGAGCAACCACAACTGAAGTTGCCACTGTGAATGCTGAGTCATTGGCTCAGACGATGAGTGAAGTTCAGAAGGCGCTGGATCATCCTTCTGAGACTCCAGAAGCTGCTCAGATGCAACAACAACAACAACTACAGCATGANGTGAGCTTCATTTGGTCTTACTTTGGTCAATGCTCCATTTTAGTCACTAGGATGTTTAGATAACAAAGGATGATGTAATGAGCCTATTTTGGTCCTAATTGAGTGTATTGAGCTTCATTTGGTCTTACTTTGGTCAATGCTCCATTTAGTCACTAGGAAGGTTTAGATAACCAAAGGATGATGTAATGAGCCTATTTTGGTCCTAATTGAGTGTATTGAGCTTCATTTGGTCTTACTTTGGTCAATGGCTCCATTTTAGTCACTAGGATGTTGTAGATAACCAAAGATGATGTAATGAGCCTATTTTGGTCCTAATTGAGTGTATTGAGCTTCATTTGGTCTTACTTTGGTCAATGGCTCCATTTTAGTCACTAGGATGTTGTAGATAACCAAAGGATGATGTAATGAGCCTATTTTGGTCCTAATTGAGTGTATTGAGCTTCATTTGGTCTTACTCAATGGCTCCATTTAGTCACTAGGATGTTGTAGATAACCAAAGGATGATGTAATGAGCCTATTTGGTCCTAATTGAGTGTATTGAGCTTCATTTGGTCTTACTTGGTCAATGGCTCCATTTTAGTCACTAGGATGTCCAAAGGATGATGTAATGAGCCTATTTGGTCCTAATTGAGTGTATGAGCTTCATTTGGTCTTACTTTGGTCAATGCTCCATTTTAGTCACTAGGATGTTGTAGATAACCAAAGGATGATGTAATGAGCCTATTTTGGTCCTAATTGAGTGTATTGAGCTTCATTTGGTCTTACTTTGGTCAATGGCTCCATTTTAGTCACTAGGATTTAGATAACCAAAGGATGATGTAATGAGCCTATTTTGGTCCTATTTGAGTGTATTGAGCTTCATTTGGTCTTACTTTGGTCAATGGCTCCATTTTAGTCACTAGGATGTTGTAGATAACCAAAGGATGATGTAATGAGCCTATTTGGTCCTAATTGAGTGTATTGAGCTTCATTTGGTCTTACTTGGTCAATGGCTCCATTTAGTCACTAGGATGTTGTAGATAACCAAAGACCTATTTTGGTCCTAATTGAGTGTATTGAATAAATTTAGGCTCCCTCTTCATTTGGTCTTACTTTGGTCAATGGCTCCATTTTAGTCACTAGGATGTTGTAGATAACCAAAGGATGATGTAATGAGCCTATTTGGTCCTAATTGAGTGTATTGAGCTTCATTTGGTCTTACTTTGGACAATGGCTCCATTTTAGTCACTAGGATGTTGTAGATAACCAAAGGATGATGTAATGAGCCTATTTTGGTCCTAATTGAGTGTATTGAGCTTCATTTGGTCTTACTTGGTCAATGGCTCCATTTTAGTCACTAGGAAGATAACCAAAGGATGATGTAATGAGCCTATTTTCCTAATTGAGTGTATTGAGCTTCATTTGGTCTTACTTTGGTCAATGGCTCCATTTTAGTCACTAGGATGTTGTAGATAACCAAAGGATGATGTAATGAGCCTATTTTGGTCCTAATTGAGTGTATGAGCTTCATTTGGTCTTACTTTGGTCAATGGCTCCATTTTAGTCACTAGGATGTTGTAGATAACCAAAGGATGATGTAATGAGCCTATTTTGGTCCTAATTGAGTGTATTGAGCTTCATTTGTCTTACTTTGGTCAATGGCCATTTTAGTCACTAGGATGTTGTAGATAACCAAAGGATGATGTAATGAGCCTATTTTGGTCCTAATTGAGTGTATTGAGCTTCATTTGGTCTTACTTTGGTCAATGGCTCCATTTTAGTCACTAGGATTTAGATAACCAAAGGATGATGTAATGAGCCTATTTTGGTCCTAATTGAGTGTATTGAGCTTCATTTGGTCTTACTTTGGTCAATGGCTCCATTTTAGTCACTAGGATGTTGTAGATAACCAAAGATGATGTAATGAGCCTATTTTGGTCCTAATTGAGTGTATTGAGCTTCATTGGTCTTACTTTGGTCAATGGCTCCATTTTAGTCACTAGGATGTTGTAGATAACCAAAGGATGATGTAATGAGCCTATTTGGTCCTAATTGAGTGTATTGAGCTTCATTTGGTCTTACTTTGGACAATGGCTCCATTTTAGTCACTAGGATGTTGTAGATAACCAAAGGATGATGTAATGAGCCTATTTTGGTCCTAATTGAGTGTATTGAGCTTCATTTGGTCTTACTTTGGTCAATGGCTCCATTTTAGTCACTAGGATTGTAGATAACCAAAGGATGATGTAATGAGCCTATTTTGGTCCTAATTGAGTGTATTGAGCTTCATTTGGTCTTACTTTGGTCAATGGCTCCATTTAGTCACTAGGATGTTGTAGATAACCAAAGGATGATGTAATGAGCCTATTTGGTCCTAATTGAGTGTATTGAGCTTCATTTGGTCTTACTTTGTCAATGGCTCCATTTTAGTCACTAGTTTAGATAACCAAAGGATGATGTAATGAGCCTATTTTGGTCCTATTTGAGTGTATTGAGCTTCATTTGGTCTTACTTTGGTCAATGGCTCCATTTTAGTCACTAGGATGTTGTAGATAACCAAAGGATGATGTAATGAGCCTATTTTGGTCCTAATTGAGTGTATTGAGCTTCATTTGGTCTTACTTGGTCAATGGCTCCATTTAGTCACTAGGATGTTGTAGATAACCAAAGATGATGTAATGAGCCTATTTGGTCCTAATTGAGTGTATTGAGCTTCATTTGGTCTTACTTTGTCAATGGCTCCATTTTAGTCACTAGGATGTTAGATAACCAAAGGATGATGTAATGAGCCTATTTGGTCCTAATTGAGTATTGAGCTTCATTTGGTCTTACTTTGGTCAATGGCTCCATTTTAGTCACTAGGATGTTGTAGATAACCAAAGGATGATGTAATGAGCCTATTTTGGTCCTAATTGAGTGTATTGAGCTTCATTTGGTCTTACTTTGGTCAATGGCTCCATTTTAGTCACTAGGATTGTAGATAACCAAAGGATGATGTAATGAGCCTATTTTGGTCCTAATTGAGTGTATTGAGCTTCATTTGGTCTTACTTTGGTCAATGGCTCCATTTTAGTCACTAGGATGTTGTAGATAACCAAAGGATGATGTAATGAGCCTATTTTGGTCCTAATTGAGTGTATTGAGCTTCATTTGGTCTTACTTTGGTCAATGGCTCCATTTTAGTCACTAGGATGTTGTAGATAACCAAAGGATGATGTAATGAGCCTATTTTGGTCCTAATTGAGTGTATTGAGCTTCATTTGGTCTTACTTTGGTCAATGGCTCCATTTTAGTCACTAGGATGTTGTAGATAACCAAAGGATGATGTAATGAGCCTATTTGGTCCTAATTGAGTGTATTGAGCTTCATTTGGTCTTACTTTGGTCAATGGCTCCATTTTAGTCACTAGGAAGGTTAGATAACCAAAGGATGATGTAATGAGCCTATTTTGGTCCTAATTGAGTGTATTGAGCTTCATTTGGTCTTACTTGGTCAATGGCTCCATTTTAGTCACTAGGATGTTGTAGATAACCAAAGATGATGTAATGAGCCTATTTTGTCCTAATTGAGTGTATTGAGCTTCATTTGGTCTTACTTTGGTCAATGGCTCCATTTTAGTCACTAGGATGTTGTAGATAACCAAAGGATGATGTAATGAGCCTATTTTGGTCCTAATTGAGTGTATTGAGCTTCATTTGGTCTTACTTTGGTCAATGGCTCCATTTTAGTCACTAGGATGTTGTAGATAACCAAAGGATGATGTAATGAGCCTATTTGGTCCTAATTGAGTGTATTGAGCTTCATTTGGTCTTACTTTGGTCAATGGCTCCATTTTAGTCACTAGGATGTTGTAGATAACCAAAGGATGATGTAATGAGCCTATTTTGGTCCTATTGAGTGTATTGAGCTTCATTTGGTCTTACTTTGGTCAATGGCTCCATTTTAGTCACTAGGATGTTGTAGATAACCAAAGGATGATGTAATGAGCCTATTTTGGTCCTAATTGAGTGTATTGAGCTTCATTTGGTCTTACTTGGTCAATGGCTCCATTTTAGTCACTAGGAAGGTTAGATAACCAAAGGATGATGTAATGAGCCTATTTTGGTCCTATTTGAGTGTATTGAGCTTCATTGGTCTTACTTTGGTCAATGGCTCCATTTTAGTCACTAGGATGTTGTAGATAACCAAAGGATGATGTAATGAGCCTATTTTGGTCCTAATTGAGTGTATTGAGCTTCATTTGGTCTTACTTTGGTCAATGGCTCCATTTAGTCACTAGGATGTTGTAGATAACCAAAGATGATGTAATGAGCCTATTTTGGTCCTAATTGAGTGTATTGAGCTTCATTTGGTCTTACTTTGTCAATGGCTCACTAGGATTAGATAACCACCTATTTTCTCATTTGGTCTACTTTGGTCAATGGCTCCATTTTAGTCACTAGGATGTTGTAGATAACCAAAGGATGATGTAATGAGCCTATTTTGGTCCTAATTGAGTGTATTGAGCTTCATTGGTCTTACTTTGGTCAATGGCTCCATTTTAGTCACTAGGATGTTGTAGATAACCAAAGGATGATGTAATGAGCCTATTTTGGTCCTAATTGAGTGTATTGCTTCATTTGGTCTTACTTTGTCAATGGCTCCATTTTAGTCACTAGGATGTTGTAGATAACCAAAGGATGATGTAATGAGCCTATTTTCCTAATTGAGTGTATTGAGCTTCATTTGGTCTTACTTTGGTCAATGGCTCCATTTTAGTCACTAGGATGTTGTAGATAACCAAAGGATGATGTAATGAGCCTATTTTGGTCCTAATTGAGTGTATTGAGCTTCATTTGGTCTTACTTTGGTCAATGGCTCCATTTTAGTCACTAGGATGTTGTAGATAACCAAAGGATGATTGAGCCTATTTTGGTCCTAATTGAGTGTATTGAGCTTCATTTGGTCTTACTTTGGTCAATGGCTCCATTTAGTCACTAGGATGTTGTAGATAACCAAAGGCCTATTTGGTCCTAATTGAGATTGAGCTTCATTTGGTCTTACTTTGTCAATGGCTCCATTTTAGTCACTAGGATGTTGTAGATAACCAAAGGATGATGTAATGAGCCTATTTTGGTCCTAATTGAGTGTATTGAGCTTCATTTGGTCTTACTTTGGTCAATGGCTCCATTTTAGTCACTAGGATGTTGTAGATAACCAAAGGATGATGTAATGAGCCTATTTTGGTCCTAATTGAGTGTATTGAGCTTCATTTGGTCTTACTTTGGTCAATGGCTCCATTTTAGTCACTAGGATGTTGTAGATAACCAAAGGATGATGTAATGAGCCTATTTTGGTCCTAATTGAGTGTATTGAGCTTCATTTGGTCTTACTTTGGTCAATGGCTCCATTTTAGTCACTAGGATGTTGTAGATAACCAAAGGATGATGTAATGAGCCTATTTTGGTCCTAATTGAGTGTATTGAGCTTCATTTGGTCTTACTTGGTCAATGGCTCCATTTTAGTCACTAGGATGTTGTAGATAACCAAGATGATGTAATGAGCCTATTTTGGTCCTAATTGAGTGTATTGAGCTTCATTTGGTCTACTTTGGTCAATGGCTCCATTTTAGTCACTAGGATGTTGTAGATAACCAAAGGATGATGTAATGAGCCTATTTTGGTCCTAATTGAGTGTATTGAGCTTCATTTGGTCTTACTTTGGTCAATGGCTCCATTTTAGTCACTAGGATGTTGTAGATAACCAAAGGATGATGTAATGAGCCTATTTTGGTCCTAATTGAGTGTATTGAGCTTCATTTGGTCTTACTTTGGTCAATGCTCCATTTTAGTCACTAGGATGTTTAGATAACCAAAGGATGATGTAATGAGCCTATTTTGGTCCTAATTGAGTGTATTGAGCTTCATTTGGTCTTACTTTGGTCAATGGCTCCATTTTAGTCACTAGGATGTTTAGATAACCAAAGGATGATGTAATGCCTATTTTGGTCCTAATTGAGTGTATTGAGCTTCATTTGGTCTTACTTTGGTCAATGGCTCCATTTTAGTCACTAGGATGTTGTAGATAACCAAAGGATGATGTAATGAGCCTATTTTGGTCCTAATTGAGTGTATTGAGCTTCATTTGGTCTTACTTTGGTCAATGGCTCCATTTTAGTCACTAGGATGTTGTAGATAACCAAAGGATGATGTAATGAGCCTATTTTGGTCCTAATTGAGTGTATTGAGCTTCATTTGGTCTTACTTTGGTCAATGGCTCCATTTTAGTCACTAGGATGTTGTAGATAACCAAAGGATGATGTAATGAGCCTATTTTGGTCCTAATTGAGTGTATTGAGCTTCATTTGGTCTTACTTTGGTCAATGGCTCCATTTTAGTCACTAGGATGTTGTAGATAACCAAAGGATGATGTAATGAGCCTATTTTGGTCCTAATTGAGTGTATTGAGCTTCATTTGGTCTTACTTTGTCAATGCTCCATTTTAGTCACTAGGATTAGATAAAAAGGATGATGTAATGAGCCTATTTGGTCCTATTTGAGTGTATTGAGCTTCATTTGGTCTTACTTTGGTCAATGGCTCCATTTTAGTCACTAGGATGTTGTAGATAACCAAAGGATGATGTAATGAGCCTATTTTGGTCCTAATTGAGTGTATTGAGCTTCATTTGGTCTTACTTGGTCAATGGCTCCATTTTAGTCACTAGGATGTTGTAGATAACCAAAGATGATGTAATGAGCCTATTTTGGTCCTAATTGAGTGTATTGAGCTTCATTTGGTCTTACTTTGGTCAATGGCTCATTTTAGTCACTAGTTTAGATAACCAAAGGATGATGTAATGAGCCTATCCTAATTGAGTGTATTGAGCTTCATTTGGTCTTACTTTGGTCAATGGCTCCATTTTAGTCACTAGGATGTGTAGATAACCAAAGGATGATGTAATGAGCCTATTTTGGTCCTAATTGAGTGTATTGAGCTTCATTTGGTCTTACTTTGGTCAATGGCTCCATTTTAGTCACTAGGATGTTGTAGATAACCAAAGGATGATGTAATGAGCCTATTTGGTCCTAATTGAGTGTATTGAGCTTCATTTGGTCTTACTTTGTCAATGGCTCCATTTTAGTCACTAGGATGTTGTAGATAACCAAAGGATGATGTAATGAGCCTATTTTGGTCCTAATTGAGTGTATTGAGCTTCATTTGGTCTTACTTTGGTCAATGGCTCCATTTTAGTCACTAGGATGTTGTAGATAACCAAAGGATGATGTAATGAGCCTATTTTGGTCCTAATTGAGTGTATTGAGCTTCATTTGGTCTTACTTTGGTCAATGGCTCCATTTTAGTCACTAGGATGTTGTAGATAACCAAAGGATGATGTAATGAGCCTATTTTGGTCCTAATTGAGTGTATTGAGCTTCATTTGGTCTTACTTTGGTCAATGGCTCCATTTTAGTCACTAGGATGTTGTAGATAACCAAAGGATGATGTAATGAGCCTATTTTGGTCCTAATTGAGTGTATTGAGCTTCATTTGGTCTTACTTTGGTCAATGGCTCCATTTTAGTCACTAGGATGTTGTAGATAACCAAAGGATGATGTAATGAGCCTATTTGGTCCTAATTGAGTGTATTGAGCTTCATTTGGTCTTACTTTGGTCAATGGCTCCATTTTAGTCACTAGGATGTTGTAGATAACCAAAGGATGATGTAATGAGCCTATTTGGTCCTAATTGAGTGTATTGAGCTTCATTACTTTGCAATGCTCCATTTTAGTCACTAGGAAGGTTTAGATAACCAAGGATGATGAATGAGCCTATTTTGGTCCTATTTGAGTGTATTGAGCTTCATTTGGTCTTACTTTGGTCAATGGCTCCATTTTAGTCACTAGGATGTTGTAGATAACCAAAGGATGATGTAATGAGCCTATTTTGGTCCTATTTGAGTGTATTGAGCTTCATTTGGTCTTACTTGGACAATGGCTCCATTTTAGTCACTAGGATGTTCTAGATAACCAAAGGATGATGTAATGAGCCTATTTTGGTCCTAATTGAGTGTATTGAGCTTCATTTGGTCTTACTTTGGTCAATGGCTCCATTTTAGTCACTAGGATGTTGTAGATAACCAAAGGATGATGTAATGAGCCTTTTTGGTCCTAATTGAGTGTATTGAGCTTCATTTGGTCTTACTTTGGTCAATGCTCCATTTTAGTCACTAGTTAGATAACCAAAGGATGATGTAATGAGCCTATTTGTCCTAAGTGTATGAGCTATTTGGTCTTACTTGGTCAATGCTCCATTTTAGTCACTAGGAAGGTTTAGATAACCAAAGGATGATGTAATGAGCCTATTTGGTCCTATTTGAGTGTATTGAGCTTCATTTGGTCTTACTTTGGTCAATGGCTCCATTTTAGTCACTAGGATGTTGTAGATAACCAAAAGATGATGTAATGAGCCTATTTTGGTCCTAATTGAGTGTATTGAGCTTCATTTGGTCTTACTTTGGTCAATGGCTCCATTTTAGTCACTAGGAAGGTTTAGATAACCAAAGGATGATGTAATGAGCCTATTTGGTCCTAATTGAGTGTATTGAGCTTCATTTGTCTTACTTGGTCAATGGCTCCATTTTAGTCACTAGGATGTTGTAGATAACCAAAGGATGATGTAATGAGCCTATTTGGTCCTAATTGAGTGTATTGAGCTTCATTTGGTCTTTACTTTGGACAATGGCTCCATTTTTAGTCACTAGGATGTTGTAGATAACCAAAGGATGATGTAATGAGCCTATTTTGGTCCTAATTGAGTGTATTGAGCTTCATTTGGTCTTACTTGGTCAATGCTCCATTTTAGTCACTAGGATGTTTAGATAACCAAAGGATGATGTAATGAGCCTATTTTTGGTCCTAATTGAGTGTATTGAGCTTCATTTGGTCTTACTTTGGTCAATGGCTCCATTTTAGTCACTAGGATGTTGTAGATAACCAAAGATGATGTAATGAGCCTATTTTGTCCTAATGAGTGTATTGAGCTTCATTTGGTCTTACTTTGGTCAATGGCTCCATTTAGTCACTAGGAAGGTTTAG